>JAGDQP010021335.1:0-31887 GCA_022664845.1 Lepisma saccharinum
TTACGCTTTCTCCCAACTCATCATTTCGTAAGTCACATTTCTTGAAAAGATTTTACCTCATTTCTAAAGTCACAACAATGTGAAGACACTTCTTGTGCTCTGATGCAGTTTTAATACTGAATTATTTTCCACAAACGAAGCAATTTCTTTTTATATCGAACGTTGCTTCTGAGGCCTTTAAAGGTTGAAGATATTGAAAGATGAGATGGGTTATCGGTCTGCATTGATTTATAATCAGTATTGATACTAGTATGTCTTATAAAGTTCTGCATGCACGCGCAGTGAACCCGAATAGTGCTTTCTCCTTCCAGCTTTTCATGCAGTCCATCGTTTCATGTCAAATTTACATCAATAATGCCCATAATTCTCTTTCAAGATATTTTCTACTAAGAGCACAATAAACCAAAATCAACCATTTGTTAACTTCAAAGCATTCATTCCGTTATGTAAATTTTCACAAGATCCTCAAAAATTTCTTTAAAATATTAACCGCTACTACGCTCTGGCAAAAAATAATAAATCTAACATACAGCATTCAATTGAAAATATCACATTTTCAGAGGTAACATATACTAAAAACTAAGCTACCAAATAAATTTAATTTCCAACTGATTGAAATATGACTAACCTTATTGTAATAAATTTCATGAGCTTCTATTTTCTCTTGCTGAGTGCAGAAATAGCTTGAAGTAGCTTCTTGTTTTCGCTTTAATTCACTACCCACATAGCAATTTTGACGTGACTCAACCTTGTTGCAAGCTGGCATGCTATATGGGTACGTGATATATCACCTGAAAAGGCCGTCAAAATACACTAACAATTCATCGCCTATTTTTCCTGCCGCTACACAGCAAACACAAATTGTCATAATCATCAACAGTTCACAACTGCCTAATATGGATAGGGCACGCGTAGAAGGAAAAGTATTGTTCGCGCACTGTTGTGCGTCATTGCTACCTCAATAGCTAGCACAGTAATTGCTCAACCATATTGATATATACATCATTTTAAAGCTTATGAAACAGGCAAAAACTTTTATATCGAACATGATTTTGATAATGTGAGTTTGAGCTACACCGTAAAAAGTGTAAATATTGAAAGGAAAATCACTTTATTTTGCGCTTTTGATCTAAATTACGCAAAACTACTAGAGATAGCGCACAACAAATGATAAACATTTTTGTAGCCTGTTATCTAGGAATTCTAAGCGAAAAAGAATCATGTCGTTACGTCTATTGGTTACGGAGATATAATGCAATTTCTGAACGTGTGTAAATTTGTAGTTCCGGGGGAATTGGGGGAAAGCAAGAGGGGGAAGGTCGGGTACTTTTGAGAAAACACTTCCCTTATGATCTGTAACAACTTTCAAATTTTCAGGTTTTTACTAATTAGTTCCGACAAATGCATATTTTTCCCTTTATTGACTGGACTAAAAGGTACCATTGTATCTTTCGGTTCCAAGTTAGCAGTTTCAAAGCTGAGCGCTAGGTGATACTACCGTACAATTAATCTTATATTTCACAGAACTAACAATAGATGGTGCTTTTATTTATCTCGACATACATCTAGATTGAATCGTCAGCTTGTGCAGTCAAATATCCAATAAATACTTCTGTCTGAAAAAATAAAATTCGTTTTATTTAGAATTTTAAATGGCGATTTTGGGCTCGATGTTAAAAATCCTAGATCTCGAAAAAAATCGAAATGTCGAATATGATCAATATATCAAAGCAAGTTCTGGAAGGTTCAAGAAGGGCAAGCGTTCTGGTATAATGCTTTATTTTCTCAAACAACACTACTTATTGGATATTTGAGAGTAGTGGTAAACATCGCATGTGAAGTACAGAAACAATGTTACAACCTATAAATAATATAAGAGGTAAAATTATCAAAATGTCAATTTTCAGCGTCTAAACTGGTATGATATTTACAGTTTGCAACACTACATTCTGTGCTTCACATAATTATGATATATAACATTACTAAAAAATACCAGATAGCCAATAAATGGTCGTAATGTTATTTGAAACAAGCCAAATTTGATACCGAGTTGGCAACACTGACAACCCCATGACATAACATTTCAAGTTCAAATATCCACCCAATTGATACAAACTCCCAATAAACTACATTTTGTTTATTTCCTTTATTGGGAAATATTCTTTCTACTTACCACTGTAAAATAATTTTGTGCTCCAAATTCAAATCACTGTGTCTAAAATGAAGCGGAATTCGAAAAGTGGCAGATATATATATATATATATTGTTTTCCCGGTGGGGGCTCAAAAATTTCGGTGTTGACCCTGCATTGTGAGGACAATTCGGGAGCTGCTGTGAATAAAGGACAGTGGCGATCACAGTGAGAGCTTCGGCTCTCCTCTCCCAACCCGTCTGGTCAGCGTGGGAGCAGTAGACCAACTCCTCCCTTCGGGGAGAGGCCTCATCCACTAGTGGATTGAATATGGCTGTGATTTATTTATTTATTTATTATATATATTGTTATGGTGTTAGGAGCTTGCGTGTGAAACTTGGTTGTTGAATTCCGTCTCTGTGTTCGAAACTGTAAGAAAATTCAAATTTTAATTTTTCAAGAAATCTTAAGTTTCTCGGTTTCTTCTGCAATTCAGCAGCTAATATTTACGTACTTTGTATGGCGTTAAGATTTCTTTCGAGTGGGTCTAAAATTTTCTGCTTTTGGCGTGCACTTCTCGATAGTTAGATCAAAATGGTACAGTCTAAGACGTCATAAATGTAGAGAAAACTCCCCGAAGTTTTGCTTTGGACATAGTTGGATAGATTTTCGTTAACATTTTCTGTTCAAATTTTGTGGGTTCGATTGTTTTTAAAATACATTTTTATTTTGGAGAATTTTGATTTGGACATTATGACCTGGAACATCACTGGAGATAGTCACAGGAACGGTCTGTAGAAAAGAAAATACTTTGTTTGCCCAAATTAATTTTTGAATGTACTGTATATGTGTCGCCAAGTTGCAAAACCGGCCATCTCCAAAATTTATGAAATGCTATTTTTTAAAGGAATTTTTTTTCAACACCCACATAAGTTGGCAATATTTTTTGAGTAAGAAACGGTCTCTTTATAGCATATTTTGAAAAACAAAATCAGGTTCAGTTGTATTTGTCTGTTTCGCAAAGCAGAGATAAGGTATGTGATATGTTGTGTGTGTGTGTCGTGATTTTCAGAACTGCTGTGACGTATAGTATTGGAGTATTAATGTTGCAGAAGTGACCTGAAAGTGCTAGAAAAAGGCAGAATAATATTTTTTTCTGGAATCTTTCTATTGAAGTGCTTTGCCGTTGGATGGGAAGGGTGAAACAAAACGTCAATATTCATCGCAATGCTCTCCATCTGATATGTCAAACAAGCCCCCACCCCCCATTAAAACGTCAAACACATCGAATGTATCTTCCCTGTCACAGCTCATCCATTCCTACCACAAGATTTCGATAACATTAATTTTCTTTAATGAGACTGATAAAGCCTGAAGAATTCTATTCCATTACGGGACAAGTTTCCATCTTGGGAAAGATGTCCCTCTGTGTCTTTGATTGAAAAACCAGAAACTTTTTCTCATTTCAAACCTACAACCAACGAACTAGAATACCTAAAAATTTCACTTGTAAAACACTTATGCTGACAAAACCACAAGAAGACAATTCGGTGATGCTTCAAGGTAAAGCACAATACGAAACAGACATTGGCTCAAAAAAAAGGTATTGGTAACAAAGGACGAACTGTGATAATGATGAATTCAGAGGCAATCCATCTTGGTAAAGCTGTGAGCATTTTGAAGTTAAGAGATGTTAACTCTTTGCTGTATAAACAGTTTGGGTCTCAGTGATAAAATGTGCCGAAATTCAGATTTTACAACGACATCATTAAAACTACCAATCAGAGAAGTGATTACGTCTAAAATTATGAGGAAGAGCCATGTGAACAATGAACATTTATCAAACATCTGTTATTCATAGCACAATATGTTTCCAATTCAAACATTAATTACAGAAATGTAAGTTATCATCAATCATATCTGTAGTTTCCTTCTGCTAATACAGTCAGACAAAACATTTTGTTTACCCTACTTTTGTTTTAGTTTGTTGCAAAACCGGCCATCTCCAAAGTAAAAATGCTGATGTTTCAAATAATTACATTCATAAACCGCTATTATTCTTGCACATTTAGTAAATACTTGGTTATAAACGCTTAATTTAAGTAAAGTCGTTAAGATAAAATTAATTGTATGGGCGGTAAATTAAGTAAAGTCGTGTCGTGTTTTTGAGGAATCAGTTTTACGTCTGTGTTTAAAAATTATGACCGCTTGGAGATGACCGGTTTTACAACTAGGTGACTGATATACAGATGCAGGACAGTATATATATATGCGGATCTTACATGCGAGAATACTGTACAAGTTGTGTAATCAAAGCTTGAAATCACGGAATCACTTTGTGCTGAGTGATAAAAATTAAAATATTGTAAAAATAAATTTATTGTATCTTTACTATTTTTCACAATATATTCACACATACACACACATGTTACAGCATGACACATTTTACTTTAGAGCGACTGACAAAGAAAATAATCATTCTGCACAAAGGAAATCTGAAAAAAAAAACTTCTGTTAAATAAATAGACTCTCTTCAAAATAAAACTGTCTCGTGAAAATGAAAGTCACATTGCGGACCCACAAAATGTTTGTTGGCCGAACACCTAGCAAAGTAATATTGCTAAATGAAGAAAACAATTTTAGTCAATATGTTCAACTGTTTTTGGTTGATTAGTTCAGGTTTAAATAGAGTAGTTGTTTCAATAAATACCTTCAGTTAACCAAAAGACTTAAAATATACAATTCTGGTCAGTTAGTTTATTCCATAGATCTAAATAGGAAACGGATTTACTTTGAGCGACCCGAAATTGACGCCATCACATGCGGGCACAGCTAGAGTACATGGCAATTGTAATCAGGCCCGGACTGGCTACCTCGAGGGCCCCTTGCACTGATAGCCGCTGCCCCCCCTTCCACCAATCTTTTTTTAAATGTTATTCTAAAATTTAAATATTTAATCATTGTTAGGAAAATCTTATAAACTTTTGAACAATACAGATACAGTTGCTAACTTTGTTTAATGGTTCGTATTACCAATACAAACAGGATCACAATTAGAGTTTAACATACTTGTATATTCAAAATATTATAATTTTATTACACCAAAATAGTTCTACCTAAAATATAAGTAATACTTATTTTACTTACTTGACAGGTTCCACGACGTTGAAAACTACAAAAACACTAAAACGTGGTTTTAACATCGTGGAACTTGTCAAGTAAGTAATATCATGTTATCCACGCAGCGTGCTCAGCACTTTGATAAGTAATACTATTTTATTAAACCTCTTATCAATTACAGTTACAGTGTAGGCTATATTTCGTTAACTTCAAGTTTTACATTTTACATTGTTTATTATACGTAGTGTATACATTTTCAAAGAAATAAACAGAAAACAATATAAAATTCTATATCATAAAAGCGTTACAGAATCAATACAACATTAGCACATTGATAGCCCTTGAAATTAAACTGTGCTTATTTTAATAACTTCAACTTCAGTTCGTCACTTGCTCTAGCTTTTTCATCTATTGCTAGATCTCTGTCAACGTTTGAAAACAAGTCTCTTTCAACTGCAATCAGCATTAAAGGAGAAAGCATAGCATTGGTTAAACACGACCTTAAACGATTCTTCACAATTTTTAATTTGGAAATAAACCCTCTCGCAAGTTACTTCAATACAGGGCAGAGTCATTATATATTTTAATGTTGAGTACAAATTTGGAAAGAGCCCTGACTGAGAAGAAAGCTCATGTACAGCTTTGAATGCACATGATAAACATTTTGAACACTTCTTATCTTGGCTGTGGCATTCATACAGGAATTCATTACATTGTTCGGCATTCTCATCTTCTTCACTGTCTCCATCCTGTTCCCTTAAGGAGTTTTCAGATTCTACAAATGCACAAGAGTGTGCAGCAAACTGCTTTACTTCCTGGATCAATTTGGATCTACTGCATTCGTTAGGGTGCAGATTTTCTGAAACCCGTTCTCAGGGATTTCTTCGATTTTTAGAATCTCATTATATTTTTAGGGCCCTAACCCTTTGAATGCGCAATTGGCATAAAGGCGCAGTGTTCCGCCCTGTTTAACCCGGTCTATAACCCAACCCAAAAAAGATATTTGGTCGAACAACACCACCACTTGTTTGCCTTTCGAAATGCTTCCAGACCAATGCTGTGGTGTTTACAAACTTCACACCTTCTTATCGCTCCAGTCCTGAAACTTACGAATCATTTTCAAATGTAGTTTATGAAGCAGTTTATATGCAAAATCTTGGAATTAGTTCAAGAACTTAATATTTTAAATTCGCATTTCAAATTCCCATGTTTAAACCAGTTTATATTTGTTCTCAACAAATCTTAATTTTATTACTTTCATTTTTCAGTTCGGGCCTGGTTGTAATCGACTAAAATAATATATTGAATCTTCCTCGCTTTCTTTTTAAACAACACGCTTTCACACTGAAGCACAAACCAATAAGACACGTTAAGTTCATCACCAGGCAAGATTAATCGAAAACTGGGGTCAAGTTGACCCATCTTATTTGTATTGGATCAATCAATTCGTTACCTTTTTATATTCATGGATAATTCGTATTCTTCTGTTTTGAAAATAATATCTTATGAGTGCAGGTCACGAGTGACATGTTGGTATGATCCATTCATTTAAATGGTAATTGTTTTATTGGTCATACACTTCCTAGAAATGAAATATCCAACTAATATTTACACGTAATAATTCTTCATGGTTATTTTGACTCGTTGTTTTGCAAATATGCTGTTTCTTGAAACATATGACCGTAATGCATAATTGATAAAATACAATATATCCAGAGCAATATATAAAATAATCCGTTTATATAAAACATATGACCACCACGTTACAGAACAGATACATGTGTACATAGTGATATTTCTTACGGGTGTATCGTCGCAGTAACCTTCCTATTAAGGTATACAGTGCATTCTGTTAACAGACTGTTGAAGCTACAAATATCACTCGGAAAGCCTTGAGCAGCAATTGCCCTTGTGGTCTAGCGAACAAATCTTAGGTTCGGTGACGGTCCGCATCGAATGCACCTCGTGTGATCCAGTGCTCTTCGGAAGTGTAGTGTGGGAGAGAGACGTGACAAATGATACGGACATACATTACACGACCATGCACTTCATCTCACATACATACATTGCCTACTTATTATATTTTCCATTTCTACATTTTATTCATTCTACACAACTCCTTCTCTTCCCGACTTACTGCCCCATTGCAGTCCCAAGTTCTTCCTGAGTTGACGCTTTTCCCCTGATTAGACATATTAACCGATTTTGACATTTTAATTATTATCTGTTACACCTTCACTCTTCCGGGATTACAAATTAGCTCCAGTTGTGGAAAGGCTATATTTAGTACACTCTTAACTTATTCAGTTTATGACTAATTCACACATTATACTTGTATGCACTGATTAAAATGGACAATTTGGCCGGAATAAGAAAACCAACATTCGCGCATCACTAAAGACTAGGCCTATCCCTAGCAGCACAAGTCACTAGGACAACGTATGACTTGTGCTGCTATGTGTATTATATGCTGGCTAAGCAAATTTAAGAACACAAAGTTTCGAAGTTTAAAACAGTTATTTCTTTCGCATCATGAGGACAGTTTTCTCATTCTCATCCTGGGACCTTGATGAATCAAAAGTGGTTGTTCGCTTCACATCATACTGATCCACACTAGTCTTGTTTACAAAGTGACATCGGTTGAACTGCTATAAAGTCCTAAACACACTAGTGAGGCTATAAGGACGCCACCCAGTTTTGGTAAAGTGATCCTCAACCACTCTATTCGATGGATATCAACGTAACTTGCAACGTGACGCCAATCTGCAACAACCCATTCAAAAGTATTCAGTCATTACAATTAAGACAGTTTACGCGCCTCCATGCGGATAACTCGGAAACTATACTCGGAGATTAAGACGGAGGACAGATGAAGGAAAAGTGTTCAAGAATCTACAAAATGGCGCTAAAAAGATTCAGACCCACACTTCGCGACCCTATCTTGTAAGCATTACATTTAATCCCTGAGACAAAGGATATTACCTAATATTGCTATTTTGCATAATGGTTGGTAGGACAATCTTCCCAAGTTTTATCGCAGTTAATGTTTTTTTTTTCAGATGATAGTTCAGCTGGTGAGTAGACCGAGGAAACCTTTATGGAAACTTTGAATCTTAGTGTAAACCTACAAAAACATGAATAACATAAAAATGACTTTGCACAGCTCAAAAGTAAACAGCAACTTAAACATTTAATCTATCAAAAGGATAAAAGAAGTTTTGGATATATGGAAAGGAACAAGTAATAAAAAAAATACACGCTTGAAGTCATTTCAGAAGAAGAAAGGAATCTGAAAATAGGTGTAAAAACCATAAAGAACTAACTCTTTGGACTACTCGAAAGAAGGAAGCAATTTCAGCATTGACCTAAGAAAACAGTATCAAAAGTAGGAAGTAAATCAAGCATAGACCTCAGAAGAACAAAAAGGTTTTGCACACTTCACAAGAAGGAAGCCATTTGAGCTCAGACCTTGGAAAATTCAAAAGAAGGATTTGGAAATTTTAGAAGAAGGAAATAAATTGAGGAGAGACTTTAGCTACTAACCAATACTTCGCTTTCCACTATTAAATAAACCAGAACATATTCAACGAAGAAGCGAAAGCCTGTATAGTGTGAACGTAAGCCAATCGCAGGTATAGTTACCTAGTTCACACCCACCCAGCTTTCTGTATTCGCAGAGACATTTTATCTGATGTCTTCACACTCTGACCGTGAAGACGATAGCAATGTCCGTTTGGAACTGTTCAAGAACTACTTCATATCTGAGAAAGAATAACACATATTCTACTTCGCGTGTGAATATCTGGTGCGGTCTTTTTAGGTATGAGAAAAAGATACTGTTCATTGTCAAATATACTAAATATCTTACAAACAGTTTCAGTTTAAAATATCACAACTCTACGATATCCCGCTACCACTGTTCTTATGGATGTGGTTTTTAAATAAACAGTTTAAGGCTTCTTTACATGTAATCCGTTTACCACAAGTTTCAGATCATGCCCGCATGGCTCGAGTAACACGTATTTTGTAACACAAGGAACAATAACACAAAATATGAGATTAAAAACACTCTCATGGAAAGTTTTAAAATGAAAAAAAAGACACACTAAAAGTCTTTTCGTTGCGTTTGTCTTCTCCTCTTTTACCAAATTTGACACTTTTTCTTCGGATTCATGAAACTTCCTACAGGACACATCCATACTTTGGCGAATTCCCGTGAATTTGAGAGAGGGCCCCAAACCCTTGCTATGTTCGGACTATGTTGATAAGTCAAATCAAGCAGCATGACTTCAGGAGTGGAGTGTTCACAGTACCGCTACAAAAGAAGAAAGAGAACGTGTTTATTGATTTGCTCAGTTTACATTTTAATGGACTTGATAGATCATCTACTTTTTAAGTTCGTAAAAATCTATGAGAGATGGTCTGGAAAATAATGGTGCGTCAAGCTAAATTGCAGGTATCATCCTGGCATTCTCTTGGTGAAACGGAGGAAAAACTCACCATTGTCGCTTACAGGGTTCGAAATTATTCTGCAAGCTGCGGCAAAAGGCTTGATAATGGTATAAGATTCATACGTGCTATCCAGTGGCGTATTTATGTTTTTCTCGCCCCTTGGTATGCAAGAAATTCCTCCCCTTCATATTCAATGAAAATGTTGATTTAATGAAAATGATGCAGCAGGATTGTTACAGAAAAAAACATAAAACAACTTCTACATGTGCCCTGCTTAAAGTCTGTCTGTAACGAAAAGAATGTTAATGTTTATGTCAGTGTAGTGCGAAGTCTGGCATTATCCTGGCTCAAAAACTACCTAACAGATAGAAAACAAGCTGTACAAATACGTAATAACATAAGCAATTATTCTTGTATCAAATATGGAATCCCGCAAGGGACACTTTTAGGTCCTGTGGTATTTTTAATATATATAAACGAACCACGTAAGTTAAAACTGGATGGTCATATACAGTCATTTGCAGATGACACATCATTAACAATTAGTGGTACAACGTGGGATGAAACTTACCATAAAACTGAAATAGAGTTTGAGAAAGTAAGCAATTGGCTAAACGTAAATTTACTAGCATTAAACGCTGACAAAACAAAGTATATAACATTTTCTCCAACAATAACTGGACAACCTGTAAGCAATATGAAAATAAAACTGCATACATGTGATAAGATCAAAAATTGTAATTGTGGAAGTCTTGTACGAGAAAAACAAATTAGTTATTTAGGAATAATCATTGATCAACACTTGAGATGGAATCTACACAATTCAACGTGTAATAAAAGTATTACCGACACTATCTTATAATTTTGTACAACTTAGAAACATATTGAACATTAAGACACTCACAGTGTATCATGCACTGGTGCAAAGCTTACTCCAATACGGCATAACAAGCTGGGGTGCGGCTAACGAGACGCATTTAAAACCATTAATTGTTCAACAAAATAATATATTAAGAATATGTACAAACAAAACGTATGAGACAAGAGTAGACAATTTGTATAAAGAATTCTCTGTGCTTGATCTACCTAAATTGTACATAAAAGCTGTACTAATGTATTTTAAAAGAAACGAAAATGAATGGGAAAAAGTACAACATATCCATGAAACTAGAAGTAAAACACAACTAAATTTAGAATACACAAGAACAAATAAAGAAATAGCAAAATGCCATTCTAGTAGCACGGATACAAAAATTTACAATAATATGCCAATATATATAAAAGCAAAGAAAAATTTAAACAGGTTTAAAAAATGAATGTCAAAATGGGTCAAAAATATATCAAATGAAGAAGTACAAGCAATCTTAGATTAAACTAATTATTATATACAAATGATCTTCTAGCATTGTAGTATTATAGTATCGTAGTATGTATATATTTTGTAAATAGGTGCTGGTTTTACATTGCACTATATTTGACGACGAAAAAGAAAATAACAAAGTAATAATAATAAATAATAAATGGCTTGAGTTGTTGGCTCACACACAAGCATCAGCTTATGTGAGCCACTTAATCTGTATATATATATATAAATGTAAATCAAAAGAGAGAAAATAAATTCAAATTCAGCACATTCCATGCCTGAGTTAATGAAATGCATAATTGAGGTAATATTCATCCTGGTTGGGTCCGTGGCAGAGTGAATAATACAACGGACAACAAATCACAAGACTGCAGGTTCGAATCCGGTGCAAGTGAGAAAATTTTCAACTATAAATTAAGACCAGCAAATAAGACGCATAATAGAATAATTACAGGATATAAACAAGATCACATTTTTTTATAAAACTACTGTAAAAAATTACGTAATTCCATTTATTAAAAGAGTAAATTCCGCTCAGTGATTAATATCGTTACGGATCGTCATCCATATGGAAATATCGACCAAAGTGTTTTTTTTTTCGATTCGATATTAACCGATATCGTTCGAAATCGCAAAATGTCCATTACTGATATCCGCTGATACGGGTGTGGTATTGGGGTTACGACCTCGTTTGAACACACGAATGATAAATGCTTCCATATCATGAAACACAAAGTCCCGATCACTCTAATAATTACCACAGACAGTGCGTTTACGATTGTCTTCAAATCTTTACATTGTGACATCGATGACTTACATATATTAAGTTGGACTAATGCTTACGTTAAGTTGGACTAATGCTTCTATAAAAGAGAGGGATGAAACAGTATAAAAAAACATGGCGCAGAAAGGAATTTAAACACACACAAAAGATAAATTCAGAACAATGAATGCTAGTAAGGCAGAGGCAGGGAAAGAAAATTATGTAGAGGAAAGGGGAAGATGGAAGGAAAGAGAACAGATAGAAATAATGTGGTGTGTACAGAGCCTGAAACTTTAGTCACTAAAGATTTCTCCTAACGTCGTAAACTGTCTATTGAGTATTGACATACAAAAATACATCCCAAATAATGATCCAACTTCAAACGACTATTTTTTTGGTTACCCTTAGAACATTGAGGGAAACGTTTTCATAGAACCGTTCTTGTTAAAGTCCATGACTATTCAATACAAATTCCTACGTATTATAATCGTAGATTTTCCCCTTTCATTATCTGTTAAAGCATTATTATGAGTGCAAATACAGAATGGCACAATATTTAAGGATGTATCTGCATTCAGTTTCTGTGGAAAATTTGCCGCCTTTTTTCAACAATCGTTTCGGTACGGAAGTGCAACAATGCTGCAATAAATTATTGAGAATTATCTGTTATGATTGTATTTTGCAAAAGTTCTGAAATATTTAAACATGTATTGATACAGTACGTAGATATGAAGTATGCATATGTCATAAAGATTCATTTGACCGTAATCTTTTGACATTTATTATCTGCTAGGAGAAATTAGCTTATTTTTACGTTCTAGTTTAAGAGAATCACGGTTTCGGTGCTTGAAGCCTGCCAACTAACCACCTTGAACACATATGCCAAATTTATTTAATTCTTGAACACGACAGGTAAGTTACTTAATTGCAGTGTTTAGAAACATATGATATATACAATCATACATACATACATACATATATATAAAAAAATCACAGCCATATTCAATCCACTAGTGGATGAGGCCTCTCCCCGAAGGGAGGAGTTGGTCTACTGCTCCCACGCTGACCAGACGGGTTGGGAGAGGAGTGCCGAAGCTCTTACTGTGATCGCCACTGTCTTTATACACAGCAGCTCCCCAATTGTCCTCACGATGCTGGGTCAACACCGAAATTTTTTTAGCCTCACCGGGAATCGAACCCGGGACCGCTCGCACTGAAGTCGAGCGCGTTACCGACTAGGCCACGCAGGAGCTCATATATTATGTTCGGCCTTTCTCTATCCACTGCAGAATGAAGACCTACACCTTTTCTTTCCACATTTCGCTCTGCTGCTATCTACATCGATGTAGCTCCTGAAAAACGCTTGATTTCATCTACCCATCTTACATTTGGACGTCATCTCGGTCGTTTCTTTTCTCTAGGAATCCAGTACATTTGTCGTCCATCTTCCATCTGTTCGTCAAGCTATTTGACCGGCTCATCTCCACTTCATCTTCTTCGCAGTCTTGATTATATCTTCTATGTTTGTTTGTGTGCGAATCTAATCATTTGTCTTCCTGTCCCTCCAAGTTATTCCTAGCAATCATCTCTCCATTACTCTTTGTGTGACTCTCAATCTTTGAGTCGTTTGCGCATTCAATGTCCAAGTTTCACAGCCGTACATAATCACGGGTAAGACACATTGATTATAAACTTTACGCTTCAGACACATTGGTAGTTTGCATTTGAAATAAAGTGTAGTCTTCCAAACGAACTCCACGCCATTTTACATCTTCTATTTATTTCATCAGTCAACTTGGCATTCGATGTTTTGAGCTGGCCTAGGTAAACATACTCATCAACTATGCATATTGTCTCTCCGTTAATCTTTACTTCCTTCTTCGCAGCATGTTAATTGTACATTACGTTTGTTTAAATTAAATTAATTTTAAGGTCTATTTTCGAACTCTCATTACACAGCCCTTCCATTCTGGTTTGTAGTTCTGCATTTGAAGCAAACAACACTCATAAGTGAATCGTGGGTGATGAAGATATTTGCCATTGATCTTTATTCCAACTTCATCCCAGTTTAAACATATTGGAGCACACTCTTCAGGACAGCTGAAAATATTCTTGTAAAAATTGAATCTCCTGTCTTAGCCCTTTTCCAACTTCAAATTTTTAACTTTCTTGATATAGTCTAATAACAGATGTAGCAGTCGAGTAAATGTTTCCCAGTAACGTAATGTATGCACTTTCGATGCCTTGATGTCCAAGTGATTTAAGTACTGCTGCCAAGCAGACTGAACCGAAAGCTTTTCAAAATCTATGAATCCCAAACATAGTGGAAATTCATTTTCATTGGTCCTTTCCATAACGTCATTCAATGTTTGTATGTGGTCCATTGTGCTAAATCCACAACGAAATCCGGCTTGTTCCCTTCCTTGGTTAAAATCTAAGTCTCGTTCAATACAATTAAAAATAATTTTGGTGAACATTTTGTATAGAACTGACAGTAAACTAATTGGTCTGTAGTTTTCGACGCGTTCTTTGTCCCCTTTCTTGTACAACAAAATTATAACAGCATTATTCCAACTTCTGGGTATTTCTCTCTTCCTCAGTCACATTGAGAATAATTTAGAAATTCCTCTTTCATCTTTTCACCTCCCCATTTAAACATCTCTGCTGTGAGTCCATCTTCTCTTGGAATTTTCCGTTCTTCATCCCTCAAAGTACTTTATCTACTTCTTTCATTAAGTCAGGGACATTTGCATTATTTTCTTCTAAATCTTCATTTCCTAGTTCTTCTTCGGAGTAGTACAATTATCTGTATAAATTTTCAAATATTTTTATAATTTCTTCCTTATAATGTCTGATCTCTTAACTGCAATTATTTGCTTTTTCCCTATCATGAGCTGTTGTTTGGCTTTCTTCAGACTCCTGTTCTCCTCGGTTGTATTTCTAAAAAGATTTTCGTTATATCTTCGTACACCCTCTCTTATTTTCTTCCTTACAGTTTTATTTTATTCTATATACTCAATCCTCTTGATGCAATTTTGCTCTTCTTTCGTTTCCCTTCTTTTCTTCATCAAGAGTTTAGTTTCTTCTGAGATTTTGCTCTCTTTTTTCTTTCTGGTGCCTGCTTTTTCCTTGCTGTTTCTCTTATTATCTCAGTCAGTATTTTATTTCTGCTATTATCTTTATTATCTTCTAACTCTTCCGAGACGCTGAATCCGTTGGTTAGTTCTACATCGAATGCATGTCTATTTATCGCTAGATTTTCTAGATCCAAAAGTGGCAGTTTTCCTCTTATAAGTTTCCTCCTCACAAATCTAGTATTTAGTTTCAGCTTACATCTCACCATCTTATGATCACTAAGATTTTGAAACTATTCAGAAGATACACGTCTTGGTCAATTTCCCTATTATTCGATAAATTGTAGTCTATTTCATTTTCAGATTCATTTGGGCCTTCCCATGTGCACATCCTGTGGGGCGGTTTCTTGAAAAATGAATTGGAAATGAACAGTCTGTTCGCTTCTGAGAATCTCACTAACTTCTCTTCTCTATTGTTTCTTTCCCCAAATCCAAAATTTCACACTTTCGTGTGACTGTTCCGCTTAGTTCCTAGTTTCACATTGAAGTCTCCCATTACAATTTTATAATGTGGTTTGCTGCTATCCAATATCTTCTGTATCTCCTCTTATAGATCGTGGATTTCCTCCTCCGGATATGACGTTGTTGGAGCATATACTTGTATAACTTCTATACTGTATCGCTCGCTTACCTTCAGTACTACCCGTACTATTCTATCTGAAACTCCTTCAATTTATGTGATCCATGTTCTCAGGTCTTAATTAATTATAATGCTAATTCTTATCGATTTTTCCATTTTCTGTTCCTTTGAAGTAGAGCGTGTGCCCTGACGGTAGTTCCAACTGTCGTTCATTTTTCCTCCACACTTCTGATAGTCCTATGATGTCTCACTTAATCCTCTTTAAGTTCATTCTGTAATTTTTCTAATTTGTCCTCTTGTACAAGTGACTAGCAGTTGAGACTCGCCACGTATAGGTCCGTTCGAGTTGCACTGTCGGTGTCCTGGCAGTCTGCAGTCCAAATCCGAGCATTTTGAACCTCTGACTTCCTGTAGGATTGACCGTTGCCGTTGCCAGCTGCAATCCGTCCTTCGGGTCTCTTTTCATATTGTGATAAGAAGAGAAGGGTACAGACATTTGACTCAAAACGCTGGCTGCTAATGCGGGTTGCTTGGGTACTAACAGGGCCCACGACGTGAACTTATGGATTGGACATTAGGCGTTTACTCCGGTTAGCAAGAGGAGTTAAGGGGTCTCCTCCCAGTTAGTGCGAGAAGGCTCTTCGGCCTACGGGAGTCCCGGTTTGGCGGTCCTGTCGCGGTTTCCCGGCATTAAGAATACACTTAAATGAGCACATGTTCCGAATAGGGGAGATATCTAATGGTTTGGTCTTTTGGTCGAGGAATCTAAGACTCATTTGCCAGGTCGAGTTACGAGAGACGTGCAACACTATTTCTGATATAGCCTTACGGAATTTATTCTGTTATGTAGAAAATATAATATAAAATTACTCCTTTTTCTTAAAAGATTGTAACGTATACTTGTTTAACAGGTACAAATACGTTTGAAATTTAGGATCTATTCTTCTTTTATATATAAAAAATGAACAAATTTTGATTATAGCCTTTCAATTTGCCGAAAGTTATTTATGTTTAAAGATACCGTACTATTGCATCGTATTCTAACTTTGACCGAATATATGCAGACATAAGGTTTTTAGGACATCAAGATTCGAGAAATCTCTTCCTAGTCTCATATAATATTTATTTTATATATTAAAACGGATCTAGCAATAATCACAATCAAGAATGATGGTAAAAAATATCATTTAACCCTTAAATGGTAACGTTAATTTATATTACGTGATTGGGTAACGATGAGTAAGTTTTACGTACAACTTACAATAGCTCTTACACATGCAATTAAGGTCTTATCGTAAAAGAAACCTACAGTTATGTATGATTTAATATTATTTCTTTCTTTAGCTTCATTTCTTTCAATACAGTTTATTATACATACGAGTAATTTTACACTAATTACTCAATACCTTGTAGTAAATCGTTGGAGAAATCTTTACATTTATAGTCACACCGATTGACTACCATAAAAAGAACTTAATTTTCAAACATAAAGTGCTTCTACATACTGGTTACAATGAGTCAATATTATTTTTATGATTATCAGTAAAACGAGTGACCTTGAGTATAACTTCATGCTGATCGTATTGGTAATTAGGAGAAAAATATACTCACAAAGGTTTACGTGTAATGGTAATGATGAGTGAAATTTACTCACTACGCTCTCAAATAAGAAGTTTACCAGAATAACACAATGCGTCAGAAGTGCTACGACTACGCGACACTAATGAGAACTAAAGTGTGTAAGCATACGTACAGCAAAGGGTCGCTAACCCTCACGACTTCTTTGAAACATCTGAAATCGTTGTGTGAGTAAATTTTACTCAACGTTACCATTCTAGGGTTAATGTACATAGATAGATAGATAGATAGATAGAGAGAGAGAGAGAGAGAGAGAGAGGAATTTCTAGGTATTTGCATTATTGCTAGACACTGCGTAAAATTACATATGTACAAGGGTGAAATCGCACTTGCTATATACAAGGTATTACTGTGATATGTATGTACGATATCATTATGTATATTCTGTTTAACTGTAAACGAAAATCTACATATTTAAAATAAATATTACAATTACATTGCTTCTACTCAGCTACTGTCAATTACAGCCCACACTCTGCCTTCGAGTTAAAAGTTCATGGGAAATCACGATTACAATGCAGATGTATATGAACAGCTATCCACAACTTTCCATCAGATAACTTTAGAGTTTAGACGCTTTATGTAGTGATTTCTAACCTCACAGTCTGTGACATCACAGCTCTCCCTAAATGACTAGATCCCTTCAAGATGACTCAACGGGAAATTCGGGCATTGAATGGTACCCTTACTTACCATATAATACTTCCTGATGCTGAAATATTGACAGATGAAAGACCAGTTTGCCTTTTTCGTTCTTAAAAGACAAATATAGCGCGGTTCTAAATCCATTATGAACGGGTGTTGACTAGATAGATAGTGTTGCCATCTTTTGAGAGTAGTAAACCAAAAGCCGATGCATGCAATTTACATCGTGATCGCTAGATGTCACAACTGTGCAATGATCGCTCTTATTTCAAACTACTGGCACGTATTCAACATGGTGCTCATATATATTTCTTCATGACTAAAACACCATCCTGATCCAGTGAAGAAGTTATTCACCGTTTTGCTAACGAACACCTAACAAGAGTGAGAGAGAGAGTGCGAGTTCCAGCAGCGCGCCCCCTGATGCCTTATTTGCATTATGAAAATCCACCGCGGTTGAGGTTAACGTAAATTATTCTGGTAAAACAAACGCAAGTGAGGCGTTGAACAAGGCTCAGTTCGTGAGTTAATTTCTTTCGTTTTAGAAATATATAACATCCAAGTAATGAGTATTATTTTAATAGCATACAAGAATGATGGTACATCTAATCTACAAAATATTACGCTATAATCAATTCAATACTGTTGATTAAACCTAAAAGTCGTGTAACGTTTTGTTTAGTTCCGTGATGCTCACTAGATGGCATCTCACCTGAAAATTGAAAATATTCTTTTTATATTAAAAACACGTGCAATTAAATAGATTGAACGGAAGATAGTTTCACCTATAATACCACCGTGATAGTCTAAGTAATCCTCTTGCTACTCTGACGTCACCCTCACGTCTTACAAGGCATACTACGGAGAAGTACGCTCCGAAAGCATGGAAAGAGAACTAAATGCTATACAATATACTTAAAATTAGCTGCTCAATTGTAGAACTAACTGTGAAATTTAAGTTTTTTTTTTAAATCCAAATTTGAATTTTGTTGTTGTTTGGAGCACAGAAACCGAATTCAACAGCAAAATTTCGCAGATGAATTCTTGGCACCAAACAAGGGGAAAAAGGTATCTTTCTCATTTATCGAATTGTGCTTCATTTTCGAAATACCGGAGCCCAAAATTGATTTTATTTACGTACCATGTTAATTAAAAATAATATTTCGTGGCAAATCGTAAAGTATGTATTAAAGTATTGTTTAGCGTTTGATAGTTGATTTATAACAATACGGTGCATATAACACCACTCATCACCTAACAAAGTATTGGAAAAGATTCAACACCCTCACAGAAAAGCGCAGTCAGACACCCTACCCCCTCCTCAATCATGATCAACCACTACATACTGACCAAGAAAAAATAGTCTGCATTTGCGGACTACGTTCAAGACATCTTCACTCCTCTACAACCTGACAGACCTCAACGCCAGCATCCAGTAACACGACTAAATCTAACTTCTCCTCACCTCCAACTTCACGTTACACATACCTTAAGAGACGAAAACCCACTTACCATACCAATTACAGTCGATGACATCACTCATGTCACAAATCACAAGTGCAACACTGCACCCGGAATAGACCTTATCACCTAACGTCACCTAAAGGAAGCTCCGTACATCCTCCTCTACCTTCTACCCTCATATACACTTTCAACCTCCGAACTGGATTCATCCCCCGGACTGGAAAACATCCAAAATCCTCATGTTCCTTAATACCCCTCCACCAGAGAAAACATACAGTTTCTTCTTACCGTCTCATCCAACTAACACCAACTTTCCGTAAAATTCTCTAGCGAATCCTTGGCAAACATCTGCACATACACCTTACAGACCGCAACTTCCTTCCATTATACCAAGCCGGCTTCCGACCCTCATACAGCATCAACGACCAACTCCTTAGACTCACTACCATGATAACAACCCATTGCAACAAATCTCAACCATCCTGTTTAGTTCTATTTGACTTGGAAAAAGTGTTTGACAGGGTTTGACAGGCACTCATTTACAAATTTCTCACACTCCACCTACCCTTGGCCTATATCTGATTCATTTACAACTTCCTAACCAATCGCCTAGCTTACATCTGTATCAACTCCACCCTCTCTCATCCAATCTTCTTACAGTCTGGTATTGTTTTTGTTTTTACTCATCGTGGTAGCGTGGCCGAATTGTAAAGTTGTGGATTTCTAACGAAAAGATCCTTGTTTGCGTCCCTCTTGGATGTGTTCTTCAGTATCCATAAACACGTAAAGGCCGTATTACACGTGGCAACTTGCTCATGAACTTCTTGATGTTAACTTGTTGATGAGCAAGTTGAGAGAAACGTTTTGATATTATACGTAGCAACTTGTTCACGAACTTCCTGAAAGCCGTATTACACGCAGCAACTTGCTTATGAACTTCCTGATGAGCAAGTTGAGAGAAACCTTTTGCTATTACATGTAGCAACTTGATCAGCAACAAGTTAGCATCAAGAAGTTCATGAACAAGTTGCTGCGTGTAATACGGCCTTAATGGTTAATATATAGCCTTTAAGGCCATATTACACGCAGAAACTTGTTCATGAACTTCCTGATGTTAACTTGTTGATAAGCAGTTTGAGAGAAAGTTGCTCGTGTAATAGGGTTAATATCAACTTGTTGCTGTCAACTTCCTGCTGGATATCAAATCAGTTTGATATTTTAAACTCGCTCATGAGCAAGTTGACGTGTCTAATAGCATCAGTCTATTATCTGTGAACCTATTATCTCATTTTACCCTTCTGCGCATGCGTAACTACATTGTTTGCTCTGTGAATCTATTATGTCATTTTACCCTTCTGCGCATGCGTAACTACATTGTTTGCTCTGTGAATCTATTAACACAATAGGTTGTAAAGTTGACAAATTATCACTTTCAATCATGAGTGACTTGCGGTGTTACACGCAAAATTTCTTAGCTGAAATTATTGAACTATACCAAAATATTCCTTGTCTGTGGCGGGTTAACATGAATAAGTTGCTACGTGTAATAGCAACAAGCTTCTCTCAACTTGGTCACCAACAACTTAACATCAGAAAGTTCACTGCTTGCAATACGTCCTTTAGGCAACTTTGTCTCAGGCCTCATGTTACTGGAAAATCCGTACTTGTCCATAATCGTACCTCATATGGATATCCACTTGGGGTAACCATCGAGTCTACTTTGGATGGATGGATGGCGTGGATGCATTCAATGGATGTCGATTAGATATCACGTACTTGGGCTATGTGGCCATTGGTCACTTTCAAATGAAACATTTTGAGCTTTACAAGATCATTAAAAGGGGTTACGCCTATCTCAGAAGAAAAGAAATAAATAAAATAAACCTGTTATTTCGAGGCTTAGTTGCTCTCTAGTCTTTTATCCTAAAAACTATCATCCAGTTTAAAAATTACCTTTCACTTCCGTGTTCGATACATGGCTGAAGCTTGAACTTCGTATAGAAACTCGAGCGTGTTTCGGAATCACGATAAGAGTACTGTAGTTCCCGTCTTTAAAAATTGCGTGGTCATTTCGAACTGAAGATCGAATAAAACAAAAAAATATCCTGCATTCTTGCAACACTGACGCACACATTTGTGAATTCACACTGCATTTTTGAATTGACACTGGGGCATTCTGCACAGCAAGCCACAAAAACATTAGCAGTGCATCTGGAATGGCGAATGAACGAACTATTTGTCGTTGGTTTTTCAAATTTCTTTCCGGTGCACAACACTGCAAAATGAACCCCGTGGTAATCAACCAACATCATGTTCGGATAAGCTACTCAGGAGCACCGTGGAAGCGGACCGTCGTAAAAGTATTCGTGCCATTGCAGGTGAGTTCAGCATACACCTTACCACTGTCAGTCGGTAGCTCCGTGCGATCGGTAAGATAAAAAATTTGGACCATGGGTGCCACATGAGTTGGCACAGGCCAACAAGAATCGCCGTCCGGAGGTGTGCAGTTCTCTGAGTGATGAATAAGCAGGAAGGTATCCTGCATCGGATTGTAACTTCAGATGAAAAATGAATCTACTATGACAACCGTAAATGATCAGAACAATGGTTTGATCGTGATCAACATCCACGACGGTGTTCTAAACCACCTCTCAACCGAAGGAAGGTATTGTTTCTGGTATGGTGGTCTATGGTGGGAGTGATCCATCATGTCTTTCTCAGACGAGGTGAATCCATCACTGCAGATCGTTACAGTGCTAAACTCCATGAAATGCCAAGCATCCAGTAATGGTCAACAGATATGGTGTCCTCATGTTGCATGGCAATGTCCTCCTACACGTCGCGCAAAGAACGTTGCAGGTCACGCAAAGACCTTCTCTGATGATCGGGCGGTGCAACATTCACTTGATGATTTCTTTGCATCGCAGACTCCTGACATTTTTCACCAAAGAATCCAATCGTTGGCTGAGCAATTGCAACAGTGTGTGGCTGCAGACGGCGGCTACATTGATTAAACATGCAATATAGTTTTCATTCTTTTGTTTAGTGATAAATATCACAAACCTATCGTTATTTACATCAGTGACAGCAATTTGTGACAAAAATAAATAAATAAACTCTAACCAACTAAACTCTAATCACGTGCTGTCAGTTCTGTGCATTACTATGTGCTGTGTTTTTGACTGTAAAGAATGCGGGCAACATCAGCATATTTGATTTTTTTTTCTTCAAAGTACGGACAATAATCAAACCTTTTACAAGAGGTAGTTGCGTTAAGAAGTACGAAATTGGATTCCTTGTGAAATTCTATCCTAATTTCCTGTATCCCAATTCCATTCCTACTTTCCAGTTTTTGATTGAATTCAAGATGGGAGTTGTCTGGTTGTCATTCCAGATATAGTTGCCCTTAGGCGTAAAATGTTCCTATCATGTCAAATTTCTCCCTGCATAACTCAGCTGAATTCTAGAAGGATGTTAATTTCCTTTTGACGCACATTTCATTAGGGAAATCATATTATCCAATCTCGTTGTTTCTACATACAATTGAAGAGTACAGGGAAATAAGGGATGTCCATTTAGAAATAGTGAGTTCACACTCGTAACGAGTATCTCACAGTGACAGATAATCGAAAGAAAGTTTTAATCCAAAAGCGGAAATAATCCACAAGTTAAAGCGGTTTTTAGAATAATTAATACATGAGAGTCCAGACTTCAAAATGCGTTTTACGAGAAATCACTTTTCTTGAACACCTCCTTTTTTCCCTGCACGCTTCAATTGCAAAACGTAGGAGCTGACTGTGTTTATTTACGCGTTGTGGACTGTCAAAGCTTAATCCAAATTGAAATGATGAACTCTGAGGATCTTCCTTATAAGTCCGCTGACTCTAAAGTTACATGATGAACTTTGAAAACCTTTGAATTTCTCGCCTTCAACTTAGGAACCGAATTTTGAAAAAAAAAAAACATCTTACCCACAGCCTAAGGCGTAAAGGAAAAGGAATCATTTGCACAAGATTTCACGTATCCGGTATACCTCTAGAATTCTGGTGATCCGGTGATTTGGTATTTGTCTTTCTATCTACATTATGTAACAGTGTTTCATTGCAACCAGAGCTGAAGGGGACCACCGGGTCAAGTTTTGGACCGGGTCTATGCTTATGACCCGGTGGCCTGGAGGACAAAGCAGAGCTTTTCACTCATTCCTTGTTAAACATTGTTGCATTTGAACAGTGATTCTTGAGAGATGAACGTGAACAGGGCTTTAACTCTCAGAACAAGGAAAATATGACACCGAAAAGTACCTAATAATAGTAATGACATATGGAAATAGTCTCATATCACCGGAAAGAACAAGAATACCACCAGAGGTGTGCAAACAGTTTCCCATCGGAAACGCTACTCTGAAAGAATTTGTGAATTTCACAACTGAGAATATTGATTGAATCCAAGGAACAAGATCAACTTAAATCGGGTCAAGATAGGGTCACCGGATCAATTGGCTCAAGGATCGGTAATCGAGTCGCTGGGTTACAGTCTGATCATTTGAGTCAAGAATGAGTCAGTGAGTCAGTTGGGCCAAGTTTCAGACAGGGTCGCCTATGGATGGACCACGAGAAGTGTCCCAGGTTTAGCTCTGATTGTAACATAGTGTTGTTTTCTTTCTGTATAATTGTGAATGTGCAAATTTTGAATTTGTTTTATGGTCTTTAGGTACTTCATGTTTAGGCCGGGATAGAGTGAAGATGAAGTTTGGAAAGTAGTCGTCCAGGGCCTAGTTTCTAGGTACTATCCATGCATTTGTCTGGTGTGAATGAGGAAAACCGCTGACAAACCCCAGTCAGGGTAGGTGGCAGCTGGGATCGTTCCCAAAACCTTCAAATTCTAAACCAACCCTCTACCAACTGAACTGCGTCCGCTCAATTGGGAATATTCGAGTAGTAGGGCTAAAAGTTGAATTTCTTTACAACAATCGTAGTTTCCTCACTTTCGTCATGTAATCTTTCGTGTTTCATTTTAAATTAGCCGATATCAACAATATTGGATGGTACAAAATACATAAACCAATAGTCCTAACTGAAAGAGTGCCATCTTGAATAATTGTGAGTTTAAGTGAAAAACAGGCGTACACAATAAATTTTAAATATAGTTTCTATGAAGAATGTGAAGCATTTCTAAAACTCTTTACTCAATCATACAGGAAACAATATTGTGCCATATGCTCCTTTTCTACTACAACACTCCATGACGAACTGAGGGAAAATTGGAACCCATTAGGAAGACTAACCTAAACAAGAATATTTCCTACATCAATAATAAGATGTGATTGCGAAAATGATTTAAATTTCTGTAGATCAGTAGGCGTAATGAGCATGAATTCTGTCATCTGTAAGGGGGTCTATAGAAAGCAAACAGTTTCGCAACATCAACTGTCGTTCTTATTCGCTGTATACACGGTAGCGAGAGAAGTATTAGCGTGTCTTCTTTTATCGATTTTTCCATAAAATTGAGCTCATAAATTAGTCATATATTGCAGCACGAAAGACTCTTCGTGACCATTTCCAATAGTAGTGACAATAAGTGAGAGAAACTTCCAACAAAGCGCGATAGAAGCAACTGAACTGACAAAAAAAATCTTTAGGGAAAATTCCTTGGTTCGACTGGTTCATTGTCCTGCCAAATTTCATTGAAAGTCCTTGGGCAACGCAACGACTTTCCATCATCGCTTTATCTGGTTCCCGGGACCAGGGTTCACTCCTTATTAACTCACGTAGCTACTCAGTTGGCATCGCGATGATAGATCAACACCGAAATGACGACTCCCCACTGAGGATAGAACCCGAAACCGTTCGCACCGAAAGCAAGAATATTACCACTTGGCTACAGGGGCTTGATAGATGTTTCAGCCAAAACTGTAATATATTTATCCTTATGTGTATGTTAAAGAAGTGCGTATAATATATCAGGATAAAAGCATATTTTGCAAACAAAAAGTAAATTCTGAAAAATAATTCAGATTTATTCTGCTATAAGTCATACCTTATGATCTCCATTAAAGTAATGCAAGTTAATTTATATACACACATTTTGGTATATATAACTATAACAAGTTGATGAATGTAGGTATATTTTTTTATCTTGCTGGAACTATATAAGTGACGTTAGACACATTCTCTGCGCACTTCTCATTGTTAGAGCGTGTCGTTTCGATGTGATGGGTATGAGAATCCTTATCGCAAAGAAGTAGGTTAATTATAATTTATGTTAGTTTTCAAAGTATAAACATTGATAAAACGCAACTTGCATTACGACTATTTAGCAAACGCGAAAGGTTAGAAAAATGATGTTTATAATTTAGATGTAAAAGGCATTTCATTGTTGATAGTAGCAAACTATTAAATATAGATATAAAAGCTACTATCATGAGGTTTAAAGTTCAGAATTCATAGACTCCATTTTAAACCAGTAACTTTTATTGACATTGTTCATATAGAGTCTTTGATTTTTCTAGAAAAAGAATGTAATGGTCGTTCATATGTTGTAGTCAAACAGGTAATAATTAAATTATTCTTGAGAATCAAGAGTGTGGAAATGATCTTAAAAGGAGACATTTTCTAATAATTGATGTTTCAGAGTTTATCAGATAACGAAACAGAATCTTTTGTAAGTAAACCATATTTAATTGAAATGAACCTAATAGAAATGAAATGAGCATATTCAGTGCACTCACATCTGGAAGTAGTTTTGTTTGTGTATTATGATGCTACGAACGACATAGTGGAGGAATTCTGTTTGAAGCAAAAAGTGAGAAGTCAAAATCAGTAAAAGAAATTCGCGCATGATTCCTGAAACAGTAGAAGGTTGGTTGTTTATTATTTACAAGGTTAAACTTTTAAGGTTAAGACGAAACTTCTATTGCTATTATCAAATTGGTATTTTCCCTAGGAGATACCTCGGACCCTATTTATTTTATTTACTTAACCATAAAGAAAGTGGGAAATATCAAAACTGACGTCTGTGGATGGGATATTCATATTCTGATTTTGACCACACATTTTTTCGTTGTTGATATGCCTAGTTACCAAGAAAACAATGGATAAATTGAAACACGTCTTACGTCTAACTTCTATGTTTGTGATGTGTATCCTTGGATTAACTTTAGTTTCAGTCTAACAATAGTTGAATACTGATAAAAGTGATTTGTAAAGGTAGGCTGAGAATAAGGCAGGATTTTACACTTTTGACAAAGGTCGCGAAAGCATTCAGAACTATTGAGAAAGATTCAGTTTGCATTGTGACATTCAAGATCTAAAACAGGAGAAACGTCAACAAATATTATTAACGTCATATTATGTTCTAGGCTCGAAGAGCAAGTCCACCTGAAGGAACTGATTCAGATAATTTTCAGTGAGCTAGAGCAAACTACTCCGCACACTGTTCGAAAAGCGAAGTAATGTAACTACTGAAAGATATTGCTTTCAGAGTTTCTTTTATTGGTTTTTGAATTCCATATTTCGCTTCAAGAGTTCCTCCACTATGTCGTTCTGTAACATCATAATACACAAACAAATCTACTTCCAGATGCGAGTGCACTCAATACGCTCATTTAATTTCTGTTAGGTTCATTCCAATTAAATAAGGTTTACTTACAAAAGATTCTGTTTCGTTATCTGATAAACACTGAAACATCAATTATTAGAAAATGTCTCCTTTTAAGATATTTCCACACTCTTGGTTCTCAAGAATAACTTCTGTTTGACTACAACATATGAACGACCATTACATTCTTTTTTCCAGAAAAATCAAAGACTGTATGAACAATATCAATGAAAGTTACTGGTGTAAAATGGAGTCTATGGATTGTAAACTTTAAATCTCATGATAGTAGCTTTTATATTTATAAATAATAGTTTGCTACTATCAATTGTCATAAAGGCATTTTGTTACATTACTGTGTACAGCTAATTGGCACCATTAAGGTGTACTGTAACTTACTGGAAAGCCCAGTCGCACTAATTTTAATTTTGAATTTAATCTTTAAGGCCTTTTGGCAACTTACAGCCCAGGATTTACTCCATATTACGCCCGGGGTAAAGTATTTTTCCCTACACGGCTCCCAAAACCTTATGCTAAAATATTTTCTCAAAAAGTCCATTAAATAATCTCGTACTATTTCCTCTTAAATATCTTTTTACTGAAATTTATGTCGTCTACAATCTTATTGAATTTTATTGTGACAGCGAGTTATCATCGTGAAGTCATCAGAAGCAACCTGGGAAAAGTGAGAATTGAATTTGAATTTTACTTATGGTCTTTAGGCATCTCAGGTTCAGGCTGGGATAGAGTGGGAGAGAGAATATTGGAGGGTTGCTGGCCAGGAACTAGTTAGTAGGTACTATCCTTATATTTTCCTGGTGTGACTGAGAAAAAACATAGAAAATCTTCAGGATGGGAGGCCACTGGGATCGTTCCCAGGATCCCTTGTAATCTAGAGGTCCCGAGTTCGATGCCCAGTATGGACACAGGTGGTTCGAAACCCGCTTGAAACCGTCAACAAGACGTCATCTTCATCTAATGAAAGACATTAGCAATGTTCCAACAATTCACCTTAGCAAGAGATTTATTTTCGGCAAGAAATGGTTCCCAGTCAAATTGCTTGAAATTTTAATACATTGTAGATATTACAGATATTAGCCATTACATCCTCCAATAGATGATTATTATCGCACATCTTCACTGAATTTGCCATATTACAGCACATCGTCGCCGCTATGTACATTTTAAGAACTTCTTTCAGGAGAGCAATAAAATGTGTTTTTAAAGTTGCCTGTTACTTTTACTTATTTCAATATTAATTAATGTTAATTGCTGCGAGTAATGGGGATATTTATTAGCAAGTATAGTCAATTAAATTTCACCAGGAAAAATTGTAGAACGTCTTATTTTTACATAAAAGTAATTACAAAACCAAGGTATAGCAGATATAGATTTGTCCATTTAAAACCTTTGGATGAAAATTTACGAATAGCTGTGATTTCAAAAGAGTGTGTTTCTTTTTCGAATGACACCGAAAACTCAATTTTGAGCTTTCGATCACATAACAGGTATTGCAAATTCAGTGACGACATGCAATTCAGGAGCGAGTGTTGTAGGTACCTGCGCTCACATCGCTAGTATGCTGTGGTTTATGGGATATGCACGAAATCAACAAGATATTAAACATTCTTTAAATAAACTGATCGAATTGATCCTTGATGCTGCAAACAGACCACAAAAGGCGGCATTAGATGTAGAAGTTTAAATAACTTTACACTCACGCGAGCACGCAAGTTCACACTCATTCTCTTGTACACGAGCTGTTACCGTAAATGTGAAAAATATGTATGAGCGGTATTTATACGTTATCACTGTACTGTCATTAGATTTTGTATTGTTTCAGCTTACGCTTGCACACTGCAAAAAATAAAACACTTTTAAAATATTTTTTTTGCACTTTTGGAACACTTCTCTGTAATGAGTTTTGATTACTTTTGGTACACTTTAAAAGTGTTTCAAAGTGTGAGAAGTATTCCAAAAGTACGAAACAAGTGTGACAGAAGTGTTTTCTGAGTGTGTTCTAAATGTGATAAAAAAGCGCTAAATATGTGTTGTAAAAGTGTACATGTTCAAGAAGTGTTTTTCTTGTAATGAGTTTGGCGCACTTCTACCGCACTTTCTCACTTTAATAACACTTTGCTTAATCGTGAAGAACATTTCATTCGCAAATCAGGAACACATAATGAACACTTCCAGTACACTTTATGGAGATATGTCAATGATTAATGAAAATCCTAATTGTTACTGTACACCGAGTGTTTATGCTACTTCACTCGACTAAGAGGTTAATATTATACAAAGGTAAGGTAAATGTAAAGGTGTACCGATGTGGCCCACGGGCGATAAAGCGGTAAAGCTCTCCATTTTCTAGACTGTACGGTGTGTTAGTCAGTCTCACGCTCCAGGCCGCCTTCACTTTCCCGAGGTACTCATTTCACGAGTCTGGGTGGACCTCAAGCCGCATGGACGATGGTAGAACAAGTGAATGGTCTCCACCTTTGGAATCGAACAAGGTTGCCCGAATGGTAGGTAGACGCCATACCGACTACGGCACCTCCGCTCTATATTATACAAAGAGAATATATTATTAATTCATCAATCCACAACATTAGTTTTAACTTAATATATACTCTGCAGGTAGTCACCTTGCAAAGACCGTAATCGTTTATTCCCAACCAAGAGGTTTCTAAGAAGTAAATTTTGTGTTAACAATTGTTCTATTGAATTGGTAAGTTTGAACACGAAGCACTGCTCATTATTATTATTATTACTTGTATAAAAAATAATCTGTTATCTAAGGATCTCTACTACTACTATTACTACTACTGCTACTACTACTACTACTACTACCACTGCTGCTGCTGCTAATAATAATAATAATAATAATAATAATAATAATAATAATAATGGACATTGCATTGTATTCAACATTGACACATTGCTGCGAAGAAATACGTAAGAGCTCCTTAAAATATAGTGGAATATGATAGAAGTTACAGACATGCGGCATTATACACTCTATCTATAGACTTCTAACTGACAAGTACAATAATAAAATGAGAAGAGTAAACACAATGTAGGGACTCCATAGTCTAGTGGTTAGAGCATTGGACTCATGTCCGCGTGGTCCCGGGTTCAATTCCCGGCTGGAGCATCCTACTTTTCGGCGTCCACCCAGCGTTGTGAGGCAAACTGGAGAGTCACGTGGATAAAGACGTGACGGCCACTTGGTCTAGCAAGCCCCTGATACGCCTGTTCGTGGTCAAGGTGACGCGCAGTGCTGACTCCACGGCTGTTATTCAGGTGGACGCAGTTCCACCAATCGCGAACAGATGGCGTTGGAGTAGACTCAGGACCTTTCGGTCTGTAACGCCAGTGGCCATTTTTAGGTAGATTTCGAAGAAAATAAATCCATTTCGGTAGGCCTATAAGCTAAGGTATAGATCTCGAAGTTTTTTTTATTTTCAAAATTTAAAATCTCGCCTTATATGAGCGCTATCGACAAACTATTGATTGTTTTTTTTATTGTTCATCAAGAGCTGATTATATATATTATTCATTCACATATATATACTCGCTTTGTTCCCCAACTTCAGTGCTTTTGAGAGGATGTGTCTTCTTTATCTTAACCAAAATCTCCCTGCAGCACTACACCACCATGGTGTCCATCTGCACCCTCCCACGGGGGGCTGCGCCCTAAAAGGGGAGGTTTAAACCATTTATTGTAACCTACTCTTTGTCATACACCTTCAAAGAAAATTTCGTTTCTCTACCTTCAATGACTTGGAAATTGGCTTTTTGGGGCGGCCATTTTGGATCCAAGTTGACGACTTTATGAAAGTTTTCTTATATTGTCGTGACCTACTTGTGATGGTACAACTTCAAGGAAAATTTCATTTATCCAGCTCAAACGATGTGCAAAATGGGGTTTTGGGCGGCCATTTTGGATCCAAGATGGCGACTATTCCCAAATGTAATATTTCCCTTAACTACTCGTCATAATGCACCTTTATGCCAAATGTCGTTTCTCTAGTTCAAATGGTTTGGAAAATTGTTTTTTAAGTCCGCCCTTTTGGATCCAAGATGACGTCTTTGGATACATCACGTAATATTTTAGTAACATACAAGTGATAATGCACCGCGTTACCAAATTTGATATTTCTAGATGCAGGCGTTTAGGCTGTGTATTCTATACAACAATGGGTTCGGCGGCCATTTTCGATCCAAGATGGCGGCCGATTTTGCTCATTAACGAACTTAACCGAGCTATTAAGCCTAGAAACAACATAAAAATTTGGTTCAAATATCTTTAAAATTATTTCCACGAGCGTGTTAATATATATATATATATATACTTCCATATCGTACCGATCTCAATAGGTATATTTTTCTTCGAAATCTTCCTAATATACCTATTGAGATAGGTACAATATGAAAGTATATATATATATATAATAATAAATCACAGCCATATTCAATCCACTAGTGGATGAGGCCTCTCCCCGAAGGGAGGAGTTGGTCTACTGCTCCCACGCTGACCAGACGTGTTGGGAGAGGAGAGCCGAAGCTCTCACATATATATATTAACACGCTAGCGGCCACAATGTTGAAGATATTTGAACCAAATTTTTATATGTTGTTTCTAGGCTTAATAGCTCGGTTAAGTTCGTTAATGAGCAAAATCGGTCGCCATCTTGGATCCAAAATGGCGGACCTAAAAACATTTTCCAAACCGTTTGAACTAGAGAAACGAAATTTGGCATAAAGGTGCATTATGACGAGTAGTTTAGGGAAATATTACAACATTTGGGAATAGTCGCCATCTTGGATCCAAAATGGCCGCCCAAAATCCCATTTTTCACATCGTTTGAGCTGGATAAATGAAATTTTACTTGAAGGTGTACCATAACAAGTAGGTCACGACAATATAAGAAAACTTCATAAAATCGTAAACTTAGATCCAAAATGGCCGCCCCAAAAAGCCAATTTCCAAATTATTGAAGG
>JAGDQP010021336.1:10930-31885 GCA_022664845.1 Lepisma saccharinum
ATGTAAGCATGTATAATATTTGGGGATTATATGCTCCGCGCCTATATCCACAATTCTGTTTCAGTTTACCTAATTACGCATACTTAAATATTGTGGAAAAGGATTTTCCCAATACCCAACAGATGTCACTGATAAAAGTAATATTTGTTTTAGATGTGAACAGATTTATTTTTACCGTGTTCATTGTTGAAGACTTTTGATAAATTTGAGAACTACTTTAGTATTGGAATTATTGTTCTAAAACTTAAATATTGGAACTTTGTTTTAATGATTTTACATTTGTAAATGATAACTTCAAACTCAAATGTTGTTAAAACTAAAATTAGTGACAATAATTTGTCTTTACAGGAAAAATATGTCTCGTGCGCGTTCTATTTTATGACCGGCTATTGGTACAGTATATTCAATTAGAAAATTAAGTTTGAAGACACCTTACCAAAGTATACACTTCTTTTTTTTCAATGGCAGCAATATGGAGTGGATTCCAATGCGTAGCATGACTTTAAAGTGAGGCATTCATATTTTTTTTTACCGCGTACTTTGAAGAATGTAGAAAATATTTAAGATTTTAAATGGAGTAACTTCAATGCAATTTACATACGATACTTTTGGCTCGCAGAGTACTAAACTAAGTCCAACGTGGAGGTATCCTGGGTTCAAATCAGGCGAACGTGAAGCCCAAATTGTCCTCTTACAACCAGTCATTGATCTGGTCAATATGCTTTCAAAATTCACCGAAAATGACAAGCTGTGCGGGAGATCAGTCTGATCGGGAGAATGTGTTCTCATTCATGTCATGTATTACATTTTTAGCTATGTTGAAAGTTTTTGAACGATTTTCGTTAGAGGGGGTACATGCCACAGTTTTACTCACGTGGGAGACACTAATAATTCGACAAAAACTTTGCTCATGTATGCTTTCTTGTTCCAAAATAAATTGCTATTGAAATATCGCATTGTTTCTTTAAGATCCTGTCGAAAGAGAAAGATGTACACTTGTATAGCGACTCTTTCTTCTAAAAGATATGCAATAGAACTTGAGTAATCTTTACGAGCACAACTAGTACAGTACTCCAAGCTTATCATTTCACAAGTTCCACTTTAGATAATAGATTGATCACATCCTTTCCCCTAAAATGTCCCTTCCTAAATACAACATGAAGAAATTATGCTGGCCATGGCATTTCCTAACGCCATTAGACCAAACCTACTTACACTGTTGTCTTCTTAAATCTACTAAAATTCAAGTTGCAGAGAGATTCAGTATTTGATGGTAAGTTCCGTACTGATTTCTCATGATGGAGAGATTGAAAATCAGTGCGTGACGCAAATAACGAAAAAACACTGGTATTATTATTTGCAGGACAAAGGTCCTCGTATCTAACTTTTAAAAAATGAACACATTTATCGACACATACTACACCACTGATGTACTGTGCTACAAAAAGTGAGATGTAGATGCCACTACTATCGCTATTCCTTTGTGATAAAACTTCCTATGCTGTTCAGGACTTGTAGTTCACAAAAGTTCCTCAGCCATGCGTAGCTCCGCATCTTCTAGTCAATCAACAGTCCTGAAGATGTCATTATCAGTCATTTCTAACACATAACTATTGTCTATGAGGCAGTAGGTAAAGATATGTATTAGTTTCCGTAAATAAACTTCACTGTTTACACATTAAGAAGTAATACTGTAGCCAGGTAACGAGTCAAACAGTGTCTGTTAAGAAAAATGTCGTTTAGACATTTCACAGACACATTACATTAATTATTTCGTCATATACATGTGGACATGTCTTTTCACACTGAAGAAACTTGATAATGTACGGTACATTAGTTGATTTATCTCCTATAATGGATATCTTGTATTTCGATGAACTGGCGATTTCACTTTCACGTAACTTCCATTGCTATTACAATCCATAGGAAAATCATCATTCTTCCACACGACAAGTTGTTATTACTGGCTTCTGATTTGCCGTACATATCGCGCTGCATCGCTTCAGTGTGTTCGCCTAGAACGAGAAATCAAAAATATCTTTCTAGAGAAAAGGACTGAAGTATTGCGCAAAACATTGAATACAAAAAGCACCTTTATATTAACAAAAACTTACAAAAAGTACCTTTATATTAACAAAAACTTACAAACAACACCTTTATATCAAAAAAATACAAAATATACCTTTATATTAACAAAAACTTACAAAAAGTACCTTTATATCTATTAACAAAAAACTTACAAAATGTACCTTTATATTAACAAAAACTTACAAAAAGTACCTTTATATTAACAAAATTTTACAAACAACATATTTATATTCCAGATGAATTAAAATAATAGCTGAGCAAAGCAAATTCGTTTTATTTAAAAACTAAAAACGTGTAACGGTTTCCCCAACTAACTAACAACTTGGCTTCATCAGACACTTCTGAACGCTAAGGGATATAAGTAACATAAACTAATAAAAAAGTTCGAGGTAACATTTTATAAATAACCCGAAATATACATGTATATGACAGAAAAAACTGTCATATTTTGTACAAAAAAAATGAACTTTAATATGTCCATGTATAAAATATTACAATTTTGTGTCCCATATATTTCGGGTTCTATATAAGGGATTACCTCGATATTTTTTTTATTTTTCAATGTCACTTGTATCTTTTAGCTTCTGGACTCCTCACATAACCCAGCCGAAAACTTCGCCCACACTGCACCCCCAGTGCCAGTTTCAATTAATTTGACCACCCGTCATTTTGTAATACTACAGATATAAATAACTATATCTGTATAACTCTAGTTATCTGCGGTAATACTTAAATTGTCAGGCCGTTACCAAAAAAAAATTAGAAGAGAAATGGAGGCTGAAAGTTAATAGTGATGTAAGTGCCATTTTTGTAAAAGAATAATAATAACCCTTTACAGGAAAAAGCAATATGTGTAGTCAGTCTTGTAACATAAATGAGAATCACAGTCGAATCACTTCCGTTGGTCTTTTGTATTCGATCTTCATAAAAGTGCGTGTGAAATGTTTTTTCTTCTTCTTTTTTTTATGAAAGCTCTGTTTCTTTGTAACTTGGAAAGTGGTACTTATCAACTTCAAATACTCAAGTTTCGAGTGACCATATGCAATGTTCTATAAGATAAGACGTTAATATTGGTTGTATAAGCACTTGCATTCAGGGATTCCGCCAGGATTTTCAGTTTTGAAGGGTGTAGAGTCAAAATTGGAAGGGTGTAAGTGTAGTTTTGCATAGTTCTCTATCGATTTTTGAGGGTAAAAAATTTGAAGTTGTGGGGTGCTCTCCAGGATTTGGGCGGTGACACTCCCCCAGAGGGGGGGGGAGGGTTCTGGCGAAATCACTGCTTCCATTAATCCAAATCGACGTGTAACAGTGGAAATGATATTGCTGAGGATTTTGATTTGATTCATGCACAAGAGCATCAAAGAAGAATCAAACTTTAGAAAATATTTCGAAAGACCATTTTAACGGATTAAATGACTCAGATATTCTTAATTGCGTTACAGCAGATAATAACGTAAATTGAGGATTATATTTACGCCTTTAGGCACTTTTAGCTCAGGCCGGAATACAGTAGAGGAGAAGGAAATCTGCCAAGACCTGGTTTTGAAAGTACCCTCGAAAAATTAGCCTGATAAAACTGAGAAGAAACCTGAAAAAAAAAATCTGTCAGAAAGACCGACCAATGCTCTTCTAACTGAACCACAGACGCATGGTCTTAACAGATAATGAAAGGGTTTATTTCGAGTAAAAATGTCTTTCCCATATTTGTAATAAAAAGTGTGGAGGTAGTAGTTGTAAATGTAATAGAGGTAATACGCAGTAGAATTATGAGAAGGGTTGGTGTTAGTCAGTTATAGTGGTAGAAGCTGTAGTGATGGTAAAAAAGGTCATATTAGCCATATAAGTAAAGTACTAGAATTACCTGTGGTGTTAATGTAAGTAATAATTGTAATATCAGGAGTAGCACTACAAATAGAGCTAGAATTTGGATTGATAATATTATAAATAGCAGGTTTTAGAAAGTTTGCATACTAGTTTTTGATAGTTGTAATAGTAGTACTAGTAGCTGTTGCTGTAGCAACAGTAGTATTAGTAGAGATATTTCCTAAAGTAACTTTTCATTAACTTCCTAGCTCGTCTCAAGTGTTCGCCATGTTTACTGACAACCTGAGATCACACCTACCTTGTTGACAAGGTAAAGGCTTATTGTCAATAGTTGACAGAATATCTAGCAAATAAATTTGACCTCGCACCAACGGGCGGTCATATTAGCTAGTGCTTAGTGTGTTAATTTAAATCTAGATAAAAAAAAACAATATATGGAAAAGAATTTTGTAAAATGATTCTACTTCTACAAATATATTTTTCATGTGATTTTTTTTTTTTACTTATTCGTACAAATCAAAATTTTTCATAAGAATGCAAATAATACACATTACTTACCCCTCCTCCTAAAAATCACGTTATTCAGTTTCTTGTATAGAGAAGGTGACACTCTATATACATATATTAAAGTACATTATCATACATAATGTATGAGTTCTCATATAAAATCATGAAAAAGGAGCAAAGCCTAGTCTCTAAAAAAAAAAAAAAAAAATCAGAGCTTTAACATGCATTTTTCTTCTTCCAATAGAACAAGTTCTCAAATAACAAGAAAATTGAAGCAATAGACGATAAAGAAGAAGAAAGTAAAGAGAAGGAAAAAAACAAGTACATTGTAGGCAAAGGAAGAGAAGGAAGAACAATATATCATACACGAAATATTATGCGCATGCGTAAAGCCATTAAGGATGTTTTATGACATAAGCTGTCAGAACTGTTGGGGTTTTGGTGTTTCTCGTTTTAATTTATGACTTAATCAGCTCAAAATATACATCACACTTTTAAAAAGGACAACAGTGCATAAATTTTTTAGAAGCTTCGTAAGAAAATGTTCTTTTGTACCATACAGTAATAGAATATCTTATGGGAGATGTTTTTTTTCATCATGGAAAAACTTCAGTACACAACACAAACAACTACAAGTTCTACATTGCAAAAGCTTCGAAAACGGTTGCTGGACACAAAGTACAGAGTCTTAATGGTATGACACTATATCTTGTTCATAGGAGGAGGGAGGTATTGAGTTTGATTCCTCTTCAATTCAACAATATGACACTCTTGACATCCAACCCCACGGACCAGTGATTACAATTTAGCAGACCTATAAGGAACGAGATAACACATTGTCAAGATCTTTGGTGTTTTTGACAGCCCCTTCAGGGAGTTACGCCCTTATTTTCGGAAGAGTAAGGTAATCAAAAACAGTTTTGAACCAGTTATGATGGTTAATTTGGTTTTCAGTCAACTATATTATGGTCAAGAGTAACTATGAGTTTGTCTCTTAGTCATATCATCAGGCAGGTTAGTATAGTCATGTCGTGCATTCAACATCACAACACTGTAGGTATGTTAGCAGATCAAACGCATGTTATCTTCTATCTAGCGGTTGCTCTAGACCAGCATTCCACTTGAGGCTTGCGCTTGTGTTCCACTGAGTCCTTTGACTAGATTGAGAATTAGTCTAGAAAGACGGAGAAATCTAGTTCAAAAGAATTACTTATCAGACACTGTTTGGACTAGATCTGTAAAAATACAATGGCTAATCAAAAGTTGGAGAATTATACGCTCGCTCGTTCATTTGTGGTTAGGTGCGCCCTTACTTTGCATTGTTTGTATTCGGCAGTTTTTTTTGCGGGGGAAGTATAAAGGAAAGGTAAAAGCGAAAGTATATCTGTTAAAAAAATAAATGGCACACAGATAGGAAAAACATTCTTGATTGCCGTCAATTATTAAACAGAAACTAGTATGTATTTTCTTCCATCTATTGAGCCTAATATAAAATTAAGCAAATATGAATTACTGTAATACTGTCTGAAAAATATTAGTCTATAAATGAAAATAACACAAAAAAAATATTTTATAAAAATCCTTCGAAGAAGGCAAAATTAGGGTGGTCCGTAGAAGCTCCCAACTAATAAAATTTGTCCATACTAGAAAATAGTCTGCGGAACGCTGCTCTAGACAGATGTAGACATGATAGACACTCTTAGTATGAAGTTTTATCATGTACACCATGAAGGTGATGTAAAGAGGGGCATCAAGGATGTAAAAATATTGTAGTCAGGATGATCTGAAGGAAAAGTACAGTGGTATAATATGTACAGTAGTGATAGAGTTAATTTGGAATGAGTTTACTTGGAAAATTAGTTACCAGTCACAAATATAGGAACATTAGGTACAACTTCGAATGTGATTTGCTAACCCGATACAGCTTACGTCATTTGCTAACCCGATTCAGTGCCTGTAGCTTCGAAATTAGACATGTCAAAATTTCTTCAAAGAAACCTTTTTTCTTATGTAAATAATCACCTCCTGAAATTTTGGACACTATTTTATGAACACACTGTATTTAAAAATTATTGAACGAGTAACAAGTAGGTATTATTTCATTGTTGCTTCTCATTTGTCCAGTATTGTTAAAATTATAAAGAAACAGAGGGAATACGTCCTGAGGTCTTTTAGGCTGTTAATTGTCTATACAGATCCTCTGCTTTATTAATTACCCTTAATAAATCTTGTTCTATGGCATAATATAAGAAATATAGAAAGTTTATTTCCTGAGGTGATCTACAGGTAACATTTTTATGATAATTAGTTCCCTGTCTAGCAGACAAAATTTGATGGTCTTTTTTCATTTTGTCATTCTGTATGTTCGTCCGTTTCTGACGTAGACTAGCGTGTCAGCCAAAACAACTACAGAAAAACTGGGTTCAGACTCCTTAGTTTAGTTGGGTGTTTTAATGTTTAAACTACAACATTCTCTGCTGGTATTTTAAAACTACATGTACTCAGATTTGTAAAGCATGCTAACATCTAAATGAAAGTAACTACAGAAAGAAACTAACTTCAGATTTCTATTTAGTGAACTAGGCTACATGCTTGTAATCTAGTGACGCTACGACATTTCCTAAAGAGAATTCTTCCACTATATTTACTCAGTATGTAGAAGGCGGGACTAATGTCTTAACTATAGCAGGTAGGGAGGGATAAATTGACAACAAATTGGGATCTAACGACTTCGATTTACTTGGTCGTTTTGAGACCACAAACTTCTCGCAAGCCATGTTCATACGATGTTTACGCTGTAGGAAAGGTGGTCATGTTTCACTCGAGTGTCCAATATTTTCTTCACCTTTGTTTCCGATACACATACCAATATACAAACTGACGCTAAACTTTCCTCAATTAGATATGTGCACTTAAGTACGATGTTATCGCGGGTGCCCCAAGTTTAGACGGTAAACATATTGGTGCCTGCTTCAATGTTACTCATCAATTAAAGAAGATTACATTATAGTGTTCAGTCACTGAATTCATTTTACGACGTCCTTTTTTCATATTCAGGGTAAGATAAAACTTACGAATTATTCTAATTCCTTTTTTAAAAAAATGTGATTTTTCAAGAGGGTTTCTGCCAGTAGGGGGTGTTGCCCCCGGATTCTTGAACAGTCCAAACTTTACATTTTTACGGTAAAAAAAATGAATAACGATTCTACAAAACTCTCTTTAAACCCTGCATAAACTGTAATTTTGGATTTACCACCCCTCCCCAAATTAAAAAACTTTGCAGAATCCCTGATTATCACATTTCCAGCGTACAGAAATCGGAGATTATAATATCAAAAAGGTTGAAAAAAGTAGGAACTAATATTATTATTATTAGACCTACTAATAGAAGCAGTAGTAATAGTAGCAGTATGACTATCTGTTAAACGCGTAAGAAAACCCACTAATGTTGTTCGTGCGTGCACAATAAAATAAAACTTTTTCAACAATGGATTCACACATCTCATCATTCTCTATAATGCAATTTATGTCGTTACTTTTAAAGCTATAATATATTCACCAGAGGGTCGCTAAGTCAACTTTCAATAGAGTTTTATATTTAGAATACTTTATATAATTCATTACTACCATTGTTCTGCATTAACTGCTACTCAAAATTTTCCTTACAAACTGCAGTAGTTGTGCACATTACTATCGAATTTAGTGTCATTAAAGGCAGTTAATTTTTAATATTTGCTACTGACATGTAAACTTAAAATTCTAATTAATGTAATTGTCCAGCTCTTAAGTGTGTTGTCAAGATAGCTAAAGTATGTTGCGTTGTATTACTAAGAATCAAGCTTATTTAGTGGATTCTATTTGGAGGCTTATTTGAAGAGAAACTCCTAGAAGCGTACGAAAAATGTTGGTAGGTTTAGTTTGAAAAGTTATTCGCGTAGTTAAGAGGAAGTGAGAAATAAACGTGAAACTACTAAGCAATTAATTACTATTAGAAAACTTAATTAATAAGATGGATATATACACGATCGATTTGAATGTTTTGTTTTTATTTCGATTATTGTCTGAAGCACTAACAAAACAGTTCCGTTTACAAGTGACATAGTCCCAGTTACAAGTGTCATTCCAAAACACAAATTGTTTTGTTAGTGAAGGAAAATGTTAACAGTTTTTTAGTCTTTTTAATGTTTTTTTTTTTTTTTAATTTTAATAGTTTTCATGGGTTCTTCAAACAGGTTATAATGTAAACTTTTCTATTTCGATATTTGATTTAAATTAATTTTAAATTTAATTTAAAATTTACATTTCAGTGAATTATTGTATCATTCTTTCATAACAGTTATTATTTCTAAGAAGTTCTACTGTTGGTTGGAAATCAATGCGTTCTTTGTGTTTTCATAGTGTTGCAAACTATGAATGAAACACGTGAAATGACCAAAAATAAATATTTTTAACTATCAATCTCTGTATTAACAATTTACAACACATATCATGGTGAACTGTACTTGACAAAGCCAGGCTGAACGAAAAAATATGAAGTAACCGGACGAATTATCAATTGAAACAAAAAATTATAGAACGTTGGAAACACTGTAAACCAAATGAAATAATTAACAAATTCGGATAAACATATAGAATTAAGTTCCATTTACAGCTGACATAAAAACAAGGAGAGGGATGTGTGTGCCAGAGCTCCGTCAAAGCCTAATTTGAAAGTGGTATCCTGGTGTGACTTACGAAAAAAAACCATGGGAAATCGTGTCAAGATGGTCATTTGCTAGGTTTAATCCCAGGTCCTTCAGGATGTGAAGCCAAGCTTCTACAAAGTGTGCTAGTGTGCTATATACTTTTCCAAACTTAATATACTTACTCTTTGACTTACGGAACTCGTAAGTTCATCACCATAGTAACAAATGTTCGCCATAGGATTCTATCCTAGGCAACATCAAGCCATTTTTCATCACGAACATCTACTTCTCGAAGATACCTCCTAATATTGTCCAACCAACTACGTCTTGGTCTTCCCAACGGTCTTCTCTGCGGCTTTCCAACGAAGATTGAATATAATATTCGGTTTTCTCCCATCCGAGTTACATGACCTTCCCATCTTACTCGTCGCGACTTCATTATTCTTACAACATCGGGTGAGTCATACAGTCCGTGGAGATCTTCATTATGCAGTCTTCTCCATTTCCCGGTCATCTCGTCTCGTTTATTCCTGTATATCTTCTTCCAAATCTTATTTTCAAACACACGTAATTAATGTTTATCTGCTAGGGTCGTACTCCAACTTTAGCAACCGTAAAGTATTACCGGTAGAATGACCGTTCTGTATGTTTTCAATTTCAATTTCCTTGATATTAATCGCGATGTTAGGCGTTTCTGGACTGAATAGAAATATGCATTGTCCGAACTAAGCGACTTTTTATTTCTTCCGTGACGTCGCTTTTGCTTGTTACATATGCTCCTAAGTGTTTAAATTTATTTACCTTCTATCTGATCTAATTCTTAATTGTTATGTATCTATTTCCTTTATCCCCTGAGTATCGGCTTGTTATGTATTTTATTTTCTCTATGTTTACCTGAAGACCTATCTCACCACAAACTTCTAATCCGCTGCGTATCTCGAAACTATCTGACAGATCTGTCCGTACCATGTTTATGGGGTGGCTGAGACACATCCTCAACAGTGAAATTATTTTCTTAGGAATCCCTAATCGTACCAGAATACTGTATAAATTTTCCCTTTTGATAGAATCATATGCTTTCTTAAAATCAGCGAATAGCTGGTGAAGAGTCTCACTGTATTCCCATTTCTATTCTAAGACTTTGTCAAGGCAAAACTCTGCTCCAGCGTGAATCAATTTCTTTTAAATCCAAATTGGTGGTCTCCAATTATTTCATCTACGTATACGCTTAGGTGTGTAAGCAGTATATTGCGCAACACTTTCTAACATGTTGAGAGTAATGAGATTCCGCGGTAATTATTACAGTCTGATTTATCGCTGTTTTGTGTAAATCCGAACTATTATTGATGTTTTCCATTCCTTTGGAAGCTCCTTTTTTTTCTCCATGTAGCGGTTATCAATTTAATGCAGTTCCTTGATAAGTGCCGTTCCTCCCGCTTTAATTAATTCGGCTGGAATATTGTCTATTTCCTCGTGATTTGAAATTTCCAGTTTCTTTATCGACATTTCACTAGGTTCCAAAGTTATAATTAATTATATACAAACGTGAAATTTTATGTAAATTGTAAGAAGGAGAATACTAAAAGATATGCAATAACGAAATATTTTTTTGTGTTTTCCAAGAAACAGATGTGTCTCATAAAACCAATCATTTTCATGAAAAAACAATAAAGAAATTAAATTTAAATAACAATGCATGAACAAAACTGCAACAAAGACGATTGGTTTAAATTAAATATACTATAGAAACGACAATAGAATAGTTTACTTCATAACATCTCTGAAGAAGTAAAATTTGGGCCAATGAAACGTCATAAAGCTACTAGAAATATTATCGAAGAGATACCCGAATGATTGGTATATAATAATGTCATTAGGTCTTAGAGTACACGTCTTAAATTATGCGAGTTAGGAGTTTTCTAAGTAAAATCGATGACTTTCGTAAAACTACGTGTAGGTTCTACCGTAATTGTCACAAACGGGTCATTCCAGGTCAGATCAACACACTCATTTACCTCACAATCTCAGATTTTTATGAATTTTGGTATATTAGTAGGACCTGATGAGAAGCACTCAAAAATGTACTGTATGATAATATGGACTTGTATCTATCTTGATTAAAGAAAAATACAGCTTCTGACAAGGTTGAATTCTTTAATAAGAAAAATAACTTAAATCGTAACAGTTTCGGAAGTATACTACCTCCTTCCTCAGACTACACTCTACAACTGAAATTAGAAAAATTACTTAATCAATAAAGAAAGAAGATGGTCTTTTCATTCCACCAATCAGGGGCCACTACTAATTTAAAGTTCGCTTTTCTCCCGCTAGTGCTGCCCTCCCCCTGGCGAGCTTACCTGCCTTTCACCTGTCAAATTTGATGAGCCAAAAGGTCACAAAAAACTTATAACTGATAATTGCCGGAAACACCTTCAGTTAAGATCTCCACAAGGACGCAAGAGTCACATCTCTGTCTTAATTAGGACAAGAGTTACAAGCATTTTTAATAATCAATGTCACTCAAAATTCCGGGGAAAATTCGAAGTTTGAGATGCTGTAACTACATTAATGTATGACACAGGACTACAATATTACATTTTTTAGTGTTTCTCAACAGGCCCTAGTAACATACCAAAATTCATAAAAATTTGAAATAGTGAGACAAATTTCTCCCGTTAACTGTATTGATCTGAAATAGAATTACCCAGATTTAAAATGCATCTATCAAATTATTTACAATAGAACAGGCTTTCACTCGCATAGGGATTTGTCATACGGAAGACAAACAAAGAAGAAATAATCTGGGAAATATTCGAAACAATTTTCTCTTTTTAGTAAATTCCTGGACCTCTAGCGACCTTATTTTAGCTTTCCTTATGAAAGCAAATATTAAAAAAAAAAAAACTTTGCTTTACAGGTAATAATTTTATCAAGTTTCACTTTAATCCATGCATTGAATCAAAAGGAAAAAATGTTAAAATGTTCACTGAATGTTTCCAATACTGCTTTGCGCTATTCCAGAAAGTAAATAGGACAAAGAAAATGTTAAAAAGCAGACGGAAGAAAAAAATGAAACGCAAGATGCCCCAGAGTAGTGACAAATAGTGCATGTGAAGCTTTCATTTGACATTGTGCAAGGACAAAATAAGAAGCTTATTCGTTTTACAAGCAAAAGGTTAAAGAGGGGGCGGGGGGTTGAGGTGTAAAGCCAAAACGCAGATAACAACCATGTTGACCTAACTAAACATCACTGAAAACACTTCCTACCTATTCCTACCACCGAGAGAGGAAGCCTAGACGCAATTATAAACTCCACGTGCAGGTAGCTATCCCACTCAACCCGCTTTGTGAACACACGACTTAATTTGAACCAACCTAAAACACAGGTTGGACATTCACAAGCAGAAGAGCATGCAAAAATTGTGGCACAAACGTTTAATTATTGGTTAATTACTTGTTTATACAAATGACTCAAAAGGAGAAACGTTTCGTAGGCTTTTATAATGTTAGTAACGAATTTGATTTTATGAATCTACAAGCAGGGCCGGATTTACACATAGGTCCACTAGACCCGGGCCTAGGGGCGCAACTTTATCAGAGGCGCACTTTACAAGAAAAAGTTAGAATTTGCTATTTAAAACGCGAAACGAAAACAATATTTAGAGAAATTATTAAGAGAGAGCGCCAAACACTGTCACCTTTGCACTGCCTGACCCCCTCGTAAATAACTGACTTCAGGTAATTTAAAGTTAGGTTAATTTACATTAGAAATAGTACAACAAAGATTAGAGCTTATATAAGGAACATTATTTATTCCTGTTTTTGTCTTTGTACACAACAACAATTATTATTACACTCTTTTATTTAGTTCACAATGGTTCCTGGTGTCCTCAAATCTTTCAACGTTAATTTAACTCATTTCCCGATCTCATACAATGATGAAATTTTGCACAGTGACGTCAGTCCGGTAACAACACAATATTCCATTATTATTTTCATACATTTCTATATATTTATATAATTTAAAAGCATATTTAATTATTTTTTTAATATTACGCATAAATACTAGCCTGCAACGATTTGGCGTTTGACTGATTGCAGAAGACTTTAGGATTTGGGTTAAAAAAAATATTAAAATAACTTTTTAAAGACATACTTTTCTTAAACAATTCGTACTAAAAAATAAAAAATAATTTTGTTCATGCATGACTTTTAAAAAGAAAAATATGGGGCGCACCAATCTAAGAATTTATTAAGTGACTGCATATGGGAAAACGCCTCATGTCGGGAAGGGCGTAAGTCATAGTGCTGTTACCGCCCATAAAATTCATTTTATCATTATCTTAGCGCCCCATGCTTTTCTTTCTTGTCATGCATTAACAAAAATATTTTCTACTTCTTAGTAGGAATTGTTTAAGAAAAGCATGTCTTTAAAAACTTTTTTATGTCTTTAGTCTATGTCATATATAGGATGTCGCTGTCATTTATACCTCTGATAATGTGCAAGAGATACTTTGTGTTAAGTATGCATGAAGGCGTAATTTACGCCATTTTTGTATATGAGGAAAACTTAAGTGTCTTTTCGGGTCCGCAATGGACCGTTCATTCGAATCCTGCTGCCAATCATCTGACATTTCGATTTAGTATCCTTCAGTTTCACCAGGCAAACGTCAGAATGGTACCTTAACTAAGATACCGGCCGCTACCCTCCCATACCCTATCCTGGTCTGATCCAAAGATGGATTTAAAGGCCTTAGAAATTTTAACAATATCTTAACGTGTCTTTTATGACAGAAGAAACATTTTCTCCTTAACTTGACTTTATATCTTCAGGAGATGAATATTCCCGGAGATGGTGTTTAAAATTCAAAGAGCTGCCCACGTATTCATCGTAGCTAATAAGGTTGTAGTGTCGCTTTGGTCCATTCCTAGAGATATTTTAAACTTTGAACTTGCTAGTTCTTAGGGGCGACGTATTGGCGAGTGAACCGATATACTGACTAACAAGCACCGTTACATAACAGGGTTCAATTCTGTAAATCTACGTTCCTTCTTCCTACATAAAGATAAGTGGCAAAGAGGACGAATCAATAAATGCTAAATAGCGAGGAGAAAATATGATCTCGTTACCATTCTTTAATTTACTTTAGAGTCTGTGCTTGGTGTTTTGTAAGGTAATTATAATTTACAGATTTTTTAAACTTTATAACTGTATTTAGAAAATTGTATTGTTTTATATTGTAATTGTTAATTTTTTGGACTTCTTTTTAAATTTATAATTATATCTAGAAAACTTCAAAATTTTGTATTGTAACTGTTTTCTTAATTTTTCCCTCTAGAATACTTTATAAATGTATTTAGGGAATTTTAGTGTTTTGTATTTTGATTGGAATTGTTAATTTTGAGATTATTTTAGATTTTTTCTTCTTAAAAACTTTATAAAGGTATTTAGAAAATTTTTAGAGTTTGTAATTGTTAAAATTGTAAATCTATCACGAAACTGCAATGTGCCATTTGTGATGTTAGATCAAGGAGAATCCAAAAATGGCTGAAGCTAGGATTCTTCTTAAAACTGCATAAAAGCCGTGAACGAAATGTACTAACAATATTGTAAATAATAAAATTGGAAAATAGTTTGTATTACCTTCTTGTTCAGTGTAATATACACATTTTCAACAAGTAGCCTACAGTAATGTAATTAAAATTGCTCGCTGTATATTTCATTGTTATAATATTATTGAAACGTATTTTGTAAATGAACACATTACCAGAGTTAAAAAATTATTATCTCGTTATTATTATTAATGGCTAGAAGGCGGAGGAGAGTCATTTGTTATCATGTGATGGTAGGAAGGGGAAAAGGACGGAAGTAGTGAGAGTGGAGGGGCGGGGGCGCTGGAAGTCATGGGCCTAGGGCGCCTAGACGTATAAATCCGCCACTGTCTACAAGCAGTAATCTTTATTATGCTAATAAAGTAAAGCTAAACCTTGTTATTAAGAAGGTTTAGTCACATGCGATGTTGCAATATACAGGGTGTATTTTAAATCTAAGACAAATATTCTAGGTGTGTATTCCCATAGACAAAGCAAGAAAGAAAGTATTTTAAACATGGATGGAAACCCACTTCGCTACCGAGATACAAGGACAAAGCCTTGAGAGTAAAATCGACTTTTTACAATAGTAAATAAAATAAATATATGACGGAAAATACTAAACGATACATCAAGGTAAAAGTATTTTTTTGGAAGCCGATTTAATTCTACAGATTAAATATTATGAGCTAAAACAATTGTTTGACAGTGTTGCCAACTTGCAACAAAGTTGTATTTCATCAAATCACATTACGTCTGTTTGTTGTATATTTTGTATTTTCTAGTTATTATGAAGAAAGTGTGTGAAAATTTGCATAACGCAGCAAACTATGGATAATATAAGATCAAAATTAGATACTTTCAAACATATCACCTCGAATATTTTTCATAGATTGCAACACTGACTTCTGTTCTTTATTATCATTATAGGATATCAAATGTATAAAAAGACGTAGTGTTTTTTTTAAATTCCAGATTGGCAACACTGCGAACTTAATGCCATCACATATTAGGTTCTAATATTCATCATATTGATAGAAGTCGGTTTCAAAAAACACATTTTTACCTTGATGCATGGTTTGTCCTATATCAACAAATTTTCATTTTATATCATTGTAACAAATTAATTGTAGGTTGGACGTTGTACATCTGTACCTCCAAAAACGAATAGAATTTCGATCCATGTTTAAATTATAAATTTCTTTCATATTTAGTCAATAGGAATACGACCCTAGATTATTTAAAACCAATTTAAATACACCCTTATAGAGTAAAGTTAAAATTCGTTAATTTTTTAGTCGAACACAAAACACAAAGATTTGAAAACACACGAAAAATTACCTTCAATTACGAATAATGAAACACTGGCGTGCTTTAAGTTGTATGGTGCGCAGGTGTAATTCCCCGTGTCTTCTGTAGTAACAGAAGAAATAATAAGTTTACTTGTTGTTTGAGCGTCGGTCATCACGGTCTCCTGATTGATGCCTCCCCTGGCAGAGTTGAAGGTAGCCAACCTGGAGCCATGGTACCACTCAACAGTCTTCGGAAGTTTCATCTTACTTGGTATTACACAAGTGAAACTAACGGTGCTCCCTTGTTTGTAATACTGTTCTTTCGGTCCAAGAATTCTTGTTTCGTCCGCCCCTAAACGATAACATAATATTAAAAGTTAGCAACACTGCCGAAATATATACTTCAAAACATACAAATATTACATTATTTGGTAGTGAAATCTTATTTTCAATAGCACTTAAAGTTAATTCTCAATAAGATATTTATCAAATTATCACTGTGGAGGCAGTGCTGACGAAATTCAAACTATGCTTACGCGGAGCTTTCTGCCTGAGGTTATTCAGCTTTATTTTCAGTGTAACCAGACGTATAAACTAAAAACTTATGGTAGGTGTCCCACTATAAGAAACCAGAGAGACGACACTAGGAAGCAGCAGCCCTACTAATGATGAGTCTTTAGTATGGTTGGTTAACCATGAGGAAATAGTCTTGACTGCCAACCTTGTCTATGCTGGAGCTGAGATGTCGTAATCTGAAGGCGATATAGCTAGAGAACAGCGGCAAGTCTTCCTACTTGCGTGAACCCTCTAGCTTGGAACATCTAAGGAGAATTTTTGCCATCAATGGACAAAACTAGCCCACATATTGAACTCTGAACGTTTAAAAGTCTGAAGATTATGCGAAAAATATTTTATGCAGTGCGGAATAACATTTAAAGTATAAACACTAAGTGATCAAATGTATCCGGACACCGATCTGAAAATTGAGTACAAATTTATGTTGCCCTCCAACGGCAACACTGGCCGTCAATACGGTGTTGTCCCACCCTTAGCCTTAATGACAGCTTCACTCTTGCAGGCATATTTTCAATCAGGTGGTGGGAGGTTTCGTGAGGAATGGCAGCTCACTCATCGCGGTATTGATGTGGGTAGGTGTGGTCTAAAACAAACTTGATGTTCCAAAACATCGCAGAGATGCTCTATCGGATTCAAATACTGACTCAGCGCAAGCAGTGGGACGTTGTTGTCGTCAAAGTACTCCTCTACACCCCTGCAGTATGGACGAGTGCTCGGTCGTGTTATAAGACACAATGGTCATTCCCGAACTGGTCTTCGATGGCAGAAGAAAAGTGCTTACAATGTGAACGTAACGTTGTGTCGTGACGTTTCAATTGTAAAGCAACAAGGGAGACTCTAGGAGAAACATGACCACATTGTAACCCCACCACCACCGAGTTTCACTATACAGGTTGGTAGATGTCGTTCACCTGGCATTCGCCACACACCCCAGCATCGGATCGCCACATTGAATACCGTGATCCATCCCTTTATTCAACTGTTTTCACTGTTCTATCATCCATTTTTGACGCTCCTGATACAAAGCGAGGCGGCATTTGGCATTTGTGATGTGTTACTTATGGATAACTGCTCGGCCATGGAAACCAAATTTCCGCACCTCGCACAGAACAATCATGATGCTTTGAATAGAAACTGATGCGGTGGCGATGGACGATTAGTTAGTACGACCCTCTTTAACACTAAATGGTCTCTGGAGGTCGACGTGAACGCCGTGTTGTACACGTCCGTTCACGATTCCACTTCACTATAGCATCGGAAGCAGTATACCTAGGGATGTTCAAGAGGATGGAAATTAGCGCACATGTTTTTTACACAAGTAGCATCCAATCACCTGACCACATTGAAATACTGAAAGGCCGTGAGTTCTTCAGAAAGTCCTATTCTTGGGTCTTGCGCTGTCTGCTGACTACTGATATCGCTGACTATGTGTTACACGTAGTGGGTGGGAATACTGTCTAGCTCTCTATGATAAATACACGTTTCACGGCGTATCCGAATACTTTTGATCACATAGTGCATATTGAAACAATACAGATCATGAAATCCATAGTTGAGATTATGGGCAATTGACGTTCCCAAACACGTCCTATTTACAATAAGAAACTTTAATTCAAAGATACTATACGAATACGATTAATATTTAGTTCTCAACATGGTGTGGTATTCACGAATTATTTTCACTTAGTTATAACAAAAACCCAACATGTACGCAGATGTCTTTATTAATTTGTTAATACACTGTATATCTATTAATTGTAAACAGTAATTGTGATATTACTTCGTAGCATTTACATTTGTCTTTTCTTCAAGAACATATTACTGTACATTATACTTTGCTTGTATGGTGCATGATCACTTCTTTTGAGAGTGCCAGTGCTTGAAGAGAAAGGTTAGTTGAACGAGTTATCACCTACAGCGATGTCGAAGCTGCGGAGCTTATCTTCTCCTTCGTTCTGTCAGAGAACTCAGTGACAACTGTGTAGGATTTTGTTTAGCTGCGTTTATTGTTTAGGTGAGGTATAGTACAATCGTTCATAAAGTAAACTCTTTGAGCCAAAGGTTCATATAAATCCTACGTCTGCGAGGCGGCTGTCAATCAACGAGAGTGTCACTTCATCAGCTCAATGAGAACGAAGACGGAGAAGTGTGGACATTTACGGCATTCATTCACCATGGCTCCACCACATTCTAAAAACAAGTCTCCTTCGCGAAAGGAGAAGCAGAATAATAATAGACAGAATGGAGAGAAAGTCACTGATATAAGTAAGACGGCGCATACAGCTAATGAATCAACCAGTTACAACTAAGAGAAAATAGTAGTAGATGAACAGACAAGTATCGTACCGAATTTAACAGGATGTCGTGTAATTAAAGTAAAGAACGAAACAGAGAGTCCAGGTGATTTGAAGGGGTTATACCCTTTCATTATTCAAAAGCAATTCCTCATGTTGCAGGCGAGCTTAAATATGTTAAAAAGCTTCGCAACGGCACCCTGTTAGTGGAGACGTCTAATGATAAACAACTAATCTCCTGAAGATGTGCATTTGAAGTTCAAGTTAAACCATACCGTCAACTGAACTTTAATCAGGGCGTAATATCTTGTTGGGACTTTAAAGAAGTCCCTGAAGAGGAGATTAAGAATGAACTTGCTAGCCAAGATGTATTTAATGTTAAATGCATTAAAACTAGAAAGAGTGGTAAGCTCTAACCCACTGGATCTCTAATTTTGACGTTCGCCATCCCACTGCTTCCTAAGAACGTGAAGGTCGCTCTCTATTGCTTGTCTGTCCGTCCTTATATACCCAGTCCACTTTGTTGTTTTAAATGTGAACATTATGGACACACCAGCACGTTATGTAACATGACCTCTGCTGTATGTGCAATCCGAACCAGTAGCCATGGTGCGGATCCTTGCACCTCAGTGAAGCAGTGTGTTAATTGCAAGAGTGAGCACACGGCCTAGTCACGTAACTGTCCCATTTTCAAGGAAGAAAAACGAGTTCGAGAATTGATGGTATTAGAGAAACTACCTGCTGGTGATGCAAAACATCGATTAAAAGAGTATAAGCGTACGCTTTCATCTGGTGTGTTTTCACAAGTAGTAGCAAGAACATCAGTTAACACTGACTCGGTTGGCACCCAGACAGTTAATGTGTCAACACAAACCTGTAGACCCTCCGAGGCCTCCTAGAGGCTTAGAGACTCCTCGCGATATGCCGACGCAGGTTGCGGGACAACAGACACCTGTGCAGAGCCCTAGAACTCCACGGGTTAAGTCTACTTTTAGTCCTAATAAAGTTTCAGAACTTACCTGAGCTTCGCCTCTCGCGACAAGCATAAAGCGTCTGACACATGTTTTGGCTGCTCAGTTAGCTCAGGAAGAATCTCCACATATTATCGATCAACTAATTTCATCTTTGACTTCAAATATGATTGAGGACAATCTGATGGATACGGATTGGAATCACGTGGGAAGAAAAGGGAAACCTAAATTTAAACCTAGTCTTAGAAGGTGATATTTTTATTGATGTTCTTCCTATGTTTTGCAGAGAGTTTTTATGATCTCCTTCTATTTGAGATGATTATGCCCTTTAGCTGTTATGCTGTATTGTTGTTTTATCTTGTGAAGGCCCATTCACAACCTTCTCGTTTTTAGCTTGTTATATTAAAGACTCTACACATCTTTAGTTTTTATTAATCGTTATACTGGCCGTTTACACCAATAAGCTGTTTCTGAAGACCTTTTACATCATCAGCTTTTACCAGGTATATGATTTTATTATTTTATGTAATTAACAGCTAAGTTTAGACGTGACAAATCCAAGGGGCTTTCCCCGTATCGGGACGGGCGTAAGCCATAATGCTGATTACCGCCCATAAAATTCATTTTATTATATTATCAACCCAATGGCTCCTCATTGTTGGTTTATCTGGTGTTCGAGACCAGAGTAGGCTAATTCTTAGGTCCATCAGCTCTTCAGCTGTCATCTCGATACAGGGTCCAGACTGGTATAAAAATATAAGAAACCTCTGTCGTAAGACTCAATCTCTTTGCTCGGAAGATGTGCATTGAGGGGTGTGATCAATTAGACGTATCATAGGCTAAGGCAGTGTTTCCCAACCTGGGAGGCGCGGACCCCCAGGGGGCCGCGACAAAAATGTGAGGGGGGGGCTGCAGTAGTTTGATCTGTAAGGAGAATTCATTTCCCGATACTTCCTTTTGTTAAAAAAAATTGAAAACACTATATTGTTTACCAAGAAAGCCAAGTTAAGATTTAACTCAACAAACCAAAGCCACTGCAATAAACGAAGTGAATGAACTACAATATTTAATGTTTGATTTGACCATCTATCCTCAATTTCGATTTTCACTAGATACTTGAACTAAA
>JAGDQP010021337.1:323-30883 GCA_022664845.1 Lepisma saccharinum
ATTTATCTAACTTGAAATAACTTATTTTCGGGAAATGTGAACAATTGCAAATTGTGTAATATGTTGAAAAATTCAAGAGGAAGGAAACGGGAGTAAATATGAAAAACGAAGTAATAGTTGGTTTAAAAAACAAGAATTTTTGGGAAACTCCGGCGTTCAAACAAGAAAAATCGGTGTTACTCTCTAAGGGAGATCAAGGATAGTCGATAGTTGGTTTAAATTAGAGTACTATCTGGGAAGTTGGTAGCCAATTTGTTTAAGAAATGTATGTGACCGGAACTGTAGATTATGGCACTCGCTTGTCAAAAATGCTTAATGAACCTTTTCTATAGGTGTATCAATAAACTTCTCAGTATTGAATTTAAACATATACTTATCCTGTTATTTCTCAATCCGTCTTCGTCACATAAAGGGAGAAGTAAAATGTACTTCATTCAGGCGAAGATAGGTGGAGCAGTGGTAAAATACCGAACAAGTCAACAACAAAGAACTCTGTAGATTGTGTGTTCGATTCCCACAGCAGACAAATATTTTCTCGCTACTAGCTCAATGCTTGTCTACCAGCGTTTTGAAAACAATGTAGCAAGTTTGGCGTGGGAAATTTGGAGCGAAACTGAGTTCATCAATTACCAAGTTTCCTGCAACATTTTAGAAAATTTGTTAATTTGCAATGCCGTATTATCTGCAAGGTTCCCTGGGTAGTGGCTTAGTGTCATAGTATGATAGGAAAATATTTAGTTGTAGTGATTTCCGTTCACAGAAAAAATGTTTTAATTATCTATATATTAATTTGTACTTTTCAATACACCAGTAATTTGACATATTTAATTTCAGTGACGCTTAGCATTAGGTGATTTATGAGGATTTAAAGAGGTAATCCTACGAAACTATGTTCTAGAAGGCAAAGTTTGCATGTGCTGCTACTTCACATAAATAAGAAATATGGATTCTAAAGACATTACAAAATTTGACTGTTCCTTGGTCTCTCATCAGTTCAAAGGAGTGAAAGACGACAAGATGGAAGCGTCGGGTACTCGTATTGAGGTAAGCGCACAACCAAGCTAATTTGATGGTCAATGGGCTTAACAACCACATCCAGAACTTCTATTAAATTTGCTTTCAGAAGTACTATATTTTCTTGGGCAGTTTTATAAATAATAGCTCAGCGCTAAGTGTTGGCTGTCCAATACTTTTGGTACTTTTGTACAAGGATTGAACAATATTGTCTTTATAACCTTCAATAGGAATTGCAGCAAAATCGCACCTTACGTTACTATCTTAGAAGCTACAAAGTCTACATTAAAATAAAGTATCACAATGAGCGATCATTTTATTATCTAGGATTTTACTGCACGTCCTTCCGTCTTGTATGCTGCGACGCACAGTTACTAGTAATCAAGCACCATAGAATAGGAAACACCTTACTACTACGGCTGGCAAATTTTATGGTCTTCATTATGTAACCAAGTAGAATACATTTCCCTAGTAGGCAAGTCCCCAGGCACGTCCATCGAGCTTCGACTTGTAGTTTCAGGCTTAAAATTACTTCTCTGTAGCTGCCCAATCCGATGGACAAATGCAACTGTTTATTGCTCTTCGTGATGATTTATTTAGAGCTGTTTTTCTTGTATATGAGGAATATTGATTCTTTTTGCAGTGTTCTAAAGGAAATGTGTACCCCTAAAAGTCCTGCGGAACGGTGCCCTTCAGTTGTGTCTCATTTAACATAATTTCATGTTTCAGGGATCTCATGTGTTTCTTAGAATTTTCACTAACTAAGAATGTTTGACATTCTTAGAATGTCCCTCCCGCTCCCCATTACGCAGGTTGGATGCTATAGCTAATTGAAAACTGTTTAGGTTAGAGGCTATTTTGCTATTACAGAACATACTAAGGTGATACTTCACGATTTCACCTATAACAAAACCCTGTGGCTCTGAAGAAGACACTATGTCGTTCACCAGTGGTTGCTTTGCTCACCAATACACATTACGTAGGTCAAAGGTCTTTCATACAAGGTCAATCACATACCAACAGCGGATACACAATTACCCTTTGGAAAATTGTAATTTTAGTTTTAGCTTAATTTGAATGCAGTATGCGCCGGCCAGATTTCAGAGCCATTTTGGAAACTAATCCTGCCTCATATGCTAGCTTATGTTATTGTCATACTTTTCAGTCAAGTATGGAACGTTCCTATGGAACTTCTTTGCCCAAAACTCACACTATGAGTATTGAAAAAAAATCTGGCAAATCATCATTCTCCCGGCTTTGTTCAAGTCATTAGAATATATTGTTAAAGATCAAATGCAAAACTACCTTCAAGATAAGAAACTGCCATAACCTCTACATCCAGGATTTGAATCTAACAATTGCATGTAATACTGCGTTGGGGCACGTAGCAATATTTTCGACAAGTCTTCGGTCATAGACATCCAAGACTACTAGTTGTTTCGGTTTATAGCAAAGCTTTCCACTCTGATTGCTAAGACGTCCTGATTGCTAAATTGAAACTTTATTTTTGTGAAACAGCAGTATTTTGGAATCAGTTCTACCTGATCGGCCACTAACATTCCCTCTTAATCGATAAAAATAATTTTATATGACAGTGTATTAGGTCCTCTTTTTGATATCTACATCAACGATTTAGCTATCATCATCTATACCATCTCACTGCCGTTATCACGTTAATTCTCGTGACCTTCAAATTTTCTTCTTCTGCTTGAGAGCTGCATCATGGAATAGATAAAATGAATATGATTTGTAAATGTAAGTGAAATTGTTAAATATCATGGCTTGTGCATTAACCCAAAAAAATACAAAGATATGTGTTTATGCGTCCAGATATATGCGTGCCCGCAATGATTGTTTAACTTATCTTACAATGGTCGTGTTAATCGCGCTTCTGTCAATGCTTTCGTTTCTCTGCAATCTTTACGTCGAATAAACTCGTTCTTACGTATATCAATTAGACTATTTTTATCCTGGATCTTCGTACTGTGACACGTTGACTACGATGATGTAGTATATTCATACCTTACAGATTAGTAGGCAACACGTCCAAAATGCCTGTGTTCTTTTCATGTTTAACCTTATCTATTATGATCATATTTGGTCCTACTTTAATAGTTTAAGATGGCTCCGCTTACGTGAACGTCGAAAGTTTCTTAAGCTTATTCTCCTATACACAGTGATAAACAAGGATCCATCTTCTCTTTATTCACGCTTCCAACAATTATGCGATCTTCATGAATTAGGCACACATTTTGGCAAGTCTGTCTTCTTTTCAATTCCACGACATAATTTAAAGGATTTTTTTTCTAAATCCTTTACAGTAATAATACGTTTCGGGCCAATATTTCGTAAAATTGCTGAGATAGTGTTTACTCATTAGTTGTGCCATACATTGAACCGAGCTCAATTTAGTGTATTTCAATAGTACGTAAGTTCTACTCGAAAGGCAACTCAAAAAATTGGAATCTGCTGTTGTTGTGTGTGTAGTCTCTTGGACATTGTAGTAAGTTTCGCGTACGATTATTTCAGAAGTTTCTCTGTATAAAACATTTTTGTAATAACTAATTTTAAGTTCTTAAACCAAAAGGAGATATTATCAGATGCATTTCACCCTTTATCCTATATAAGGAGTTAATTTCATAAAATAATACTATGCTGTTGAAAACACAATTACATTTTAAAGCAAACCTATTACTTTCTCTTAACATTGATGGTGAACTAATTTTGTTTCCTCAGATAAACCACACCCATATTTTCATTTAGAATGCATGGTATATGTATTTTTTAATATTTCCATATATATGTATTCAAAAGCCCTACATATCTTTCTCTCCCTCCCTCCCTCTCTCTCTCTCTCTCTCTCTCTCTCTCTCATGTATATATAATGTTGCGCAATATTTGTGAATAAACCACCTCACAAGATTATTTATATGATAGTAAAGTAAAACACTTGACTACCATCAAATATGGAACTGACCGTGCATTTTGTTGTCATATAGTTGATCTTTGTTTTTTTCCGAGATTACACAATGCAATATTTCCAGTTGTGTTCCACCTGATTTACCAAAGAAAGTAGAGGATACTTTTTCAAGAAACTTGGAAGGCATGACTAGCATTGCTTCTAGCAAGTGACAGCAATTGTTTTTTTCGCCGGGTCGATACATTAAAAATATTCCTTTTGCATCGCTATTTTTAAATGAATCACAATTAAGAATAGTAAGGATGCATTCATTTTAACGAGCGTTCCTGCTGTAAAATACCGGTTATCTGGTGTTTATTGCGTCTTTCAATTCAATTCATATGCAAAATTTTCTTACACGTTTTTGTGTGTATATGTATCACAGCTACATTCAATACACTACTGAATGTGGCCTCTCCCCGAAGAGAGGAGTTGGTCTTCTGCTCACACGCTGAACAGACTTGTTGGGACACGCCACTATGCTTTCCTCATAGGAGCTTCCCAGTTGCACAACGATGCTAAGTGGGCACCGTTTCAGGCCCATATACCTGGGGAAAATCCTTGACACCACCGGGAATCAAACCCGGGTGCCTCAATCTGTAGTTAGGAAAGCTATCAACTAGACCAACGGGGCCGTCATAAGTATATATTTGGGGGTGACTGTATGAGTTAGTGGGTGGGTAAGAGAAATATTGATATTTATATTGTATAAATATGCAGAATTAGTTTCTTAAGGGTATGATCTTACGAGTGAACATCCCCAGCTGAGTAGGTGATATAATTTACTAGGTTCAACCTGTAATGCACAAAACAACATCTAGAGACTAAAACTTAAAAAAGAACATTTTTTAAAAAAAAAATATCGATATGTGTCTATTCGTACATTGTAAGGGATACTTGAGAAGACACTTGTGATAAAACCACTGCGCGAATATGTTCCAACCTTTAGGTACCTACAGTAGGTTAAGGAATGAATGTAACAATATTGAAAGCCGCCATATTGGTTTCTACTCGAGGATATTAAATAGGAAAGGGGTCGTGTGACATCATTTTAGTCTATGTTGTTCCCAAACATTGAAATATGAAGAGGGATTTTCAAATTGAATTCTGGCGTTGGATATGTGCTTAATGTGGTAAATTTCAAAATGTGAAGGCAATTTATTTTGGTAAAAATGTTTTGACGTCATTTTGTAATTTTGGGAAAGTGACACAGTGTTTTTCATTTGTTTCTCTCACCGTTGCATGTTGTTTTGTCTTATACACTTCTTTGAATTTAAATGCTTTTTTATGTAAATATTTATATTTTGCAAATGTATGGTATTGGTGCGATATATGTTGGTTTGTGAAATTTATCAATTTATTTGGTTTGTGAAATCGTTTTGTGTAATTTTCATTGCTACTAATAATTAAACATCGTTTTATCTCTACAACTTATTCTACATTCTTTAATTTTCTATTTATGCTTTCACATATGTAAACTATATAAATATTTTCTAATCATCAATTTCATAATCTTCTAAATAAATACACGTACCCATGAAATGTCTTTATATTTTAATTTCTGAGAAAAAGCTAACATTAATGTCACACGACTTCCTTCCTATTTAGAATTCTCGAGCTGAACCGTACATGGGGGCCGTATTCTCGAAATGAATCCAAGATCATAATCCCGCAGCAGTTTTATCACGACAAGTGTCTTCACATGTATTCCTTACAATTTTTGAAAGTACAAAGTCGATATTTCAGGAAATTACTTTTCAGTATTTTTAAATATGTTGGCTGCATGGAAGTCATTTTGGTGCATACAGGTGAGAAAAAATATTTCTTTTAAAAATCGTCTAATCAGTTGGGAATGTTCACTCGTTAGTAAAAGTGGTTCATGTGAAGGGAGCCTAGTTAAAACGCCCATTACAGTAGTAGGTAATAAATTTCTAAGGATATGTGTTTATCGATTTAAATAAACACTGTCCGAGTAATATTCGTAAACTTACAAGTTTGCTCAAGAATTTTTATTTAAGATGATCGTTAGTTTTAGCTTAGTGAAATCATACATATAAGTTTCAGCAGCGTTAGTTTTACATGTAAAATGTTGAATGCTGCGACAAAACCTAAAATATATCGATAGATTGTTCATAATCTAATCTGTACTACCGCCGTTTGAACCTAATAATTTGATAGTGAGGGGATGTTACATGGTTATTACCTAATGTGTTTTCAGAAAGCTTAATTTGTTTATTTGTTTGTAACTGCTTTATATTTTCAAACAGCTTAGCAGTTCAGTTTGTGCAAAAACCGAGAATAATGTAGATCCACTATCCTGCGAAGAAACAATTTTATGGAAAGAAACATCTTCAGTCGACGCCAGTAAACTTCGAGTTAAAAGTGAGTGGTCAGAAGAAAAGAGCAAGATAAACGAAGAGTACAAATCTGAAAGAATATTTGCGTATTCTGAAGAGAATTTGGAGAATCCAAAATCTTCTTTACTGGTAGGTAGTTGGAAATTTGGTTATTGATTCGTTCATGCTAGATAAGGTTTGCTTTTTACTTTTATGAGTTTTTCGGCTAGTAGATTTGTTTTAAATATAAACCTTTTCTCCTTTTTCATTAATATTCTATTTCATAGCACGTTTGAAAATTTTGAAGGAAAGCATGTGTAATATTAAAAATCAGTTATGATTCGTTAAAATTTATTTGGGCTCTGTATCTACCTGAGTCCAAGACATTAATATTAGCGATACTCTATTCTAATTTTGATATTCCAATTTTTCTTTTATTGATTTAATAGACTTGTGTCAGCGACATTGTATCCTACACTATATGTTAATTTACTTAAAACATGTATTGCCTACTATTGGAATAAAGAGTCACTTTTCAGTAATAAACCGTTCAGGTGTGGGACGTTCCTGAAATCGAAACAAAAGTGCATGTTACTTTGCAAGTATCCCTTTGCGTAAAATGTATGCATATCTTTTTTTCAGAATGCTTAAACTTTAAGTGGATTTACTGGTCTACCACCAGGTACCTCCAAAAGTGGCGGATACGAAAATGCCGACCAGATATTGTGGATACCAGAAATATTCCGGGGCACCTCAAAACCAGTACTGCTGCCTTCCAGTTAGTAGAGGGATCTACAAAGGCTAGGGGAACATTACCCCGAACAAAAATATAATTAGGGGAAGCAGAATCACCATTACCACTTTAAGACTGAAGATGAATGACATCAGCAAAGCTTAGAGGTGGACAGGGGATGAAATTTTGATTGTCTGTCTTTACTGCGAGGTCGTAGAGCTGACAACTCTACAACGCTAAATCATTTCCAGAAATAGTAACAGATGGTTCATGGATATTCCTATGGTAAAATATTACGGAGGTAAACTACTTCCGCATGTGTATCTCCGGGCGGGGACTGCTTCACGGGGCTCCAAGAACAGGATTAAGAAAGACCTTAGAAAAGGAACGTGGAACGTACGATCGTTATACAAAACGGGCGCTCTTTAGGTGACGGTACGCGAGACCCGAAAGTACGGGATGGACATACTAACGGTACAGGGAGTCCAGTGGGAAGGCAAGGATCAGGGCTGGAATGGTAAGATTTTTGGGGGGTACACGCTGCTCAATAAAAATCCGGATTTGGGAACACGTTCCTTTATATTTATGCACTGAGGTGGGTATACGCTGTGATTTATACTATTAGGTGGGTACACGGCGTGTACCCGCGTATACCCTCCATTCCACCCCTGGCAAGGATAGCATTTAACCTGGCAAATACACTTTCTACTATGGAGGAACACAGTCTCAAAATTTCTGAAAAGGATTCCTCATTAAGAGCCGTATCCTTTCGGCGGTTCCGAATAGTTCGTAAACGAAAGACTATTGTACGTTACGATACGTACACGATGGTGGAACATGTTTTTAGTAATGTTCTATGCTCCAACCGAGGTGGCTTATGGTAACGACAAAGATACATTTTACGAGAAACTAGGATGTTTGTTTGACCTATTGCCGAAGTATAATACGAAAATTGTGTTGGGTGATTACAACGCTAAAGTAAGGATGGAGGAAAAGAATAGACCTACTATAGGCAAATACAGCCTTCACGAAAGACCAACAACAATGGAGGAAATCTGCGGTTACGAAAAACATGCTAGTAAAGAGCACATACTTTCAGCACAAAGGCATACACAAATACACATGGATGTACCTGAATGGATAAATGCTTAACCAGGTCGATAACGTATTAGTAGATAGACGAAGACATACCAACATAATAGATGTTAGGTGTTACAGAAGAGCGGAAGGTGACAATGACCATCAGTTGATGATCACAAAAGTGAGGGAAAATTTATGCATCGCGAACAGAGAAAGCAAAGGATCAAAACTACTTAAATTCTAATTTAAACGGTTAGGTAATCCAAGTGTAAAAACAGACTGCCAGCTCCAAATCTCAAATGGGTTCCAAAGCTTAGCCGAGTCGTGTTGTAATAAGCATTAAATTAATAGTGCATTTGATATAAATAAGATGTGGAGGCAATTCGTGATACAGTGAAGGGCAGCGAAGGAACGAGTATTTGAGAAGAATCGCCAGAAATAACTTGATTTGATGAAGAATGCTTTAAACTTCATAAGGAATGAAAACAAGCAAAGTGGCAATTGCTAAGTAACAAAAGCAAAGCAAATACCAAGCACTACAGTAACGCGAAACGGAACGCCACACGTTGGTTCAGAACAAAAAACCGAAAATATCTCACGAAGAAAATTCAGGAGATAGAGGAAAACGGGAAGACAAATAACATACAATTTCTGTACAAAGGGGTAAACTCGTTAAGAAAAGGTTACCAGCCGAGATTAGGGGTGATTAGAAATTAACGCGGAGGTCTTGAATTGGACCATGCTAAAATTATCGATGTGTGGAAAAGTTATTAAATAAACTTCTTAATGTACACAACGGAGAACAAACAGAGGAATTTGACATCTATACCGCAGAACCGTGGATGTCCATACCTAGCGAGATCGAGGTTGAAATGTCAATAAAGAAATTGAGAAAATCAAATCACCGGGAATATACGATATTCCAGCCGAATTAATTAAAGCTGAGGAACGGCACTAGTCAAGGAACTACATAAACTGATAATGGCTATATGGAGAAAGGAGAAGCTTCTAAATGAACGGAAAACCTCAATGAGAATTCCGGTTTATAAAAAAGGTGATAAGTCAGACTGTAATAATTACCGCAGGATCTTGTTACTCCAACCATGATACCAAGTAATGAGTAATATCCTATTAACTCGCCTAATGTATACGTAAATGAAATAATTGAAGATAACCAATGTGGATTTAGAAAACATCAGATCCACCTTGGGTAAATTTTTCGCCTTCAGACAAATTCTGGAGAAGAAACGGGAATACAATTTGAATGTTCACCAGCTATTCACTAATTTTAAGAAGGCTATTCATTAATACTATCAAAATAGAGAAGCTGTACAATGTCCCGGTGTATTTTGGAACTCCGAAGAATGTTATTTCTACTTGTGAGGATATGTCTCAGCGACCCCATAATGACAATACGGATAGGTAATAATGTGTCAGTTTCAAGATGTGCAACGGACTGAAACAAGGTAATGCCTTGTCACAATAACTGTTTAATTTTACGTTTGAATGTGCGATTCAGAATTAAAAGAGGACATAAAGGGACTAATATTGAATGGCTTAAATCAACTGTTCATATACGCGGAAGATGTAGATTTAATTGGGAACGATATAGAGACACTACATAGTAATGCCTATGTCTTAGCAGAAGGGTGCGATTAGATAGGTCTACAGGTTATTACAGAGAAAATAAAATAGAGAAACTAGTACATAACAATTAAGAATGAAAACATAGAGAATTAAATATTTGGGAGCATATGTAACAAGCAAAAGCGAGGTAACGGAATAAGTTAAAGGTGTATTTATTTATTCTACCTATAGCAGAGCTATTGCGCCACTTAACGTAAATATACATCCATATAACTAAAAGGACAATAGAGTATTTACATAAGATGTTCAATACATTTCACAAACAAACTGTAGCAAAGGAAAGAAAAACAAGAATGAGCTGAGTGTAAATCCCTAAGTGAGCACTCATATGTTGTTCCAATCTATCCTTCTGAGAAAATTTGTGTACATATCCACATTAAAGGCTTATCCCGTATATGCTCTTTCAAGTTATTCTGACAAGCAAATAAGTGTGCACACATATGTAAATCAAAAGGCTTTTATGTGTTCTCATGTTCCTTTTCAGTTATTGCTCCGAAGACATATATACAGATTACACTGAAGCGGCTTCTTTCTTGTATGAGCTCTCATTTCAATTTGTATTCATTCATATTGAAAGGGCTTCTCCCCTTCAACCAATAATTATGTTTAATAACGCTTAAATGTTATATTCTATAGCTATGAAAAAATAACCTTCTCCCTTCAGTGAGAACGCATATGCCTATCAATCTGCTTATTTTGTTACATTCACATACACACTCAAGTCGTATAGTATCGGGCAACGCATGTTTCTATTCAGTTCATAAACTCCTATCCTCGCGATTTATATCGAGGAAGTTGAAACTGAAAATATACAGAACAGTTATTCTGTCTATAATATTTTACGGCTGCGAAAGTTGGAGTACGACCTTAGCAGATGAACATAAATTACGAGTGTTTGGAAATAAGGTCTTGAGAACGATATACGGACCGGAACGGGACGAGATGACGAGAATCGAGGAGAATGCATAATGAAGAACTCCACCGACTGTACAACTTAATCGATGTAAGAATAATGTAATTGCGAAGATTAAAATGGGCTGGTCATATAGCTCGGATGTTAGTATAAAAAAAGAAAAGAAAAATTGTTCTCAGTACACGTTTCAGTATGACTGCATAACAAAAATACATGACAAATGGAATCTTTATCTACCTATTCCGCTCTCCTCCTCTTCCTCGTCCGCACACTGTCGAGTTCTGTCATTCACTGAACGGTGGTGCAGTAACAAAGAAGTAATGTAGGGGCGGGCGTTCCATTTAGAAGGGGTGGGTCAATTCAGTTTTATAAACATCGCACACGAAATATTATGTATCAGTAGTTTTATTCTAAGTTTATTTACAATTATGTTCATTGCACTGAATCCACGTTCACACTCAGCTGTGCTGCATGATATTGACTGAACTGCACTTGTTAAGGGGAGCAGGGTGTTCGGAACTTTCTTTCACCCTTCGTCTAAGTATTCACGGAAACCATTTACTATTGTCCTTACATTAGGGAGACGAAATTATGAACACATTCTCATTACACTCTCTTCACCGTACCTCAGATTATTTTCAGTCTTCCGGCCACATGTCAGGACTTAGAACTTCAAAATCCACCAGCAGTTTCTTATACAATTCACATTCATTTTCACCCGTTTCACTCAGTTTGGCTACGACATGAAGCAACAGTGGAGAAACAATGGGCACTGAGATTGTTGATAATACTTGTAAGGAAATGCAGTCTACACTGTTTATACAAACTATTGTTACTTTTTAAGTAAACTCCTGTTTAAATGATGCTCTCTAAAGCTTTCATTGCCTCTTTTTCTTTTTGTCCTGGATTTTCTTTAAATGTTTCAATAGCTTTGATAGTACTTCTGATTAATTTATCAGCGCGGGTTACTGTAACCTTTCTCCCCTGCAGTTGCAAATACAAATTTGCCAACTCTTCCAGCACATCATACATCAAAGCTAGATACTTCAAAAACTCTATTGCTTCCATGCGTAATAACATACCGTGTATTTTTTTCCTTTCATTCAGTGATCTAGCACCATCATTGGCAGCAGTTTCGAAAAAATCATCAATGCTACATACGGATCCCATACTGCAGAAACTGATCTAAAGCTGCTCGAAATCCACCGCGAATCTAACTCTGGCAATTTTGTGTAATTGTACACTTACAGAAGCTGCGACTCTTTTCAGTTCATTCATTTGTTTTGGTGATTGGTTGAATAAAGCGTACAATGCGTCCATGAAACTTTTAAAGGGATTTATAGAATTTATGTCAGCAACAGAATTGTAAACAGCAAGTTCTAGTAGATTATTAAGACAGTGCCATATAATAATATTTGTTTGTTGCAACTTGGCCTTAATAAGTTTTCCAACACCAGAGGATCTACCAACCATTAGACTTTCCCCATCACAAGCAATGGAAATTAAGTATTTCCGAAGAAACGTGTATGTTAAACCATAAGAATACAAACAATTTAGAATTTCATTGGCTATTATTGTGTTTGTTTTCTGATCACTGAAAGTTACTAAATCAAGAAAGAACTATTTCGCCTTTACCATTTAAGGTGGTTTTAATGAACAGGATTAAAGCTGATTCCCTGCCGATAGCTGTTGATTCGTCTATCAGGAGGGAAAATTTGTGGTCTTCAGAAGTTAACCTACTCTTCGTTTCACATGATATGTGTTTAATTAATTCTGTATTACGAGAATGAAGAGATAACCCCACATCAATACCATTTTTCCTTTGCAAATCGTTTATTTCCTTATGATCACTGGATGGTCTATCCTTCTTAGCTAAATAATATGAAGTATTGAAGATCTTTACTGTCGCATCAATTGAATGTTCCTCTTGTTTCGAAGCAGCATTTGCTTCTGATAGTACTGCTGTATAGTGATAGTATAGTGTTGTGCTGTATAGTGATAGTACTGCTATCTTGTGTGAAATATTTGTTCAAGTGGACTATGGGCTCCTGTTTATTACAATTTTCTACGCTACGACTTCCACAAATTTGAAAAACATTTTGGTCTCAGTTACGAAGAGAATGCCAAAGTTGCGTAAGGTTCTTTCCTTCCAATACCGTTTAGTTGTACTTCGTTGTGGGAAGTATTTGGAACATAAATATTTAATAGAAATAATGTTCACTTCTGTTTCAATTTTTGTCCCTCGTTCCTAACTGGTTAAGAGGATATACACAAAGGTACCAAGAGACCTCTTGCCAAACAGTTCCTTAGACACAACCACACACATTTGCTTGCCGAAACAAGTGGTGAGAACTGAGATGACTAAAGACATCTTTTTTTCTCCTTGCTTTAGCGAGCATTTATGATTTCATTCGTGAAGGTTGAGTTGCGAGGGGGTTAGGCCTATTGGTAGCCTTTTAAGCAAGAAGTGGGGGAGAAAGCTGGTGATGGAGAGGGTGAAAAGATGTTCGTAGATTTTAGAAATTAGAATGGCAATATAAGTGCTGAAACACTAGCACACTGTCCTTCGTCCCTTCCTTCTATCACCTACTTCTGCTCCGAAAAAAAAAGACGCTTTCTTGACTGACATGCTGAAGCGGTTGTTCCCTTCCCTCCAGTCACAAATTTCCCCTTTTTTATGCTTCACCACCTTCTCGCAACTACAATCCATTGTTGAGAGCGAAAATACTGGCGGCGTCAGTCTTTAACTTTCATTGCCGACTATATTACATCAGTTTATATGTTTTCGATAAAGACTAGGTCTACATATATTTTCAGGAAGATGTTTAAATAAAGAAAAATGTGATAACAAAAATAAAGAAGCAGGGCCCAGATGTTAAAAAAGTACCTGGGCGCTCACGGGGGTTAACAAAATGTACCGGGGCGACGCCCTGGCACCACTACACCACTGCCTTTAGAGAGGATTAAATCCGAAGTCCACACTGGAGCCATTAGCAACTTAGCAGTTTGTTCATTTTCTTGCTTATGTGGAAATGTGATTGTTTCTATTATAGACTCATCAGTGATGAGCTGCCCGACGACAAATTGTGTTTTGGAGTTTCTGATGGCTATATTTAAACATTTGAAAGAGAAATCCCAATGTGGAAATATCTTCCAGTTTTTGTAACTGTTGCGGAGCTAAAAGGGATTTCCGGACCAGATATTCTGAACAAACCGGTATATTTCAAGATATGCAATGCAAACACTATTATTTCTTTACTTACTTACTTGCTTACTCTATTGCTTACAGAACTCGCAAGTTCATCGCCGTAGTAACATATGATCGCCATCGGGTTCTATCCTGGGCAAAATCAAGCTCGTTTCCATCGCAAACACCTACTTGTCGAAGATAAATTCTAATATTGTCCTCCCAACGTCGTCTGCGTCTTCCCAACGGTCTCTTTGTCTTCGGCTTTCCAACCAAGATGGAGTGTACCTTCGTTTTTCTCCCATCCGAGCTACATGGCCTGCAAATCTTAGTCGTCGCGATTTCATTATTCTTATACATCAGGATAGACTGATATCTATTCAAATTTCGTGACTGGCCTCTGCATATACACACAGTTGTTCGTTATTCAGTTTTCTCCGTTAGAGAAGATTCTATACTCAACTGTTAGCAAATTTTCATTCAAGTATACGGAAGGCAATCCGCCTACCCCCGACATATTTCCCTTTATTTCTGCACGTCACATTGGCTAGTTTGAAATTACGTCTCTATACTGTATGGTTCATGAGATGTATTAGTAACATGTGCTGGCACCACTGACAACTGGTTCCTGAGGTTCGAGAACATCCGTAGTATGTTCCTGCTGACTAAAATTATAGAAACGATTTGAAACCAAAATAATTTTATAGAAAGAAGTTTGGAAACACAAGTAAGTAGGTTGCTTAGCAACGCAGGTGACGTGAGTGTTTTTGTGTTGTTTAAAATAATATTTATGCCAAGCTTGGCGCAGATAACTGTTGCTGAATTAGAGCAGATTGACTATATTTTTTTAATGTGCTGGCAACACTGAACAACTGCACTAATCTATTTGATTTTGGCGGCCCTGAGCTAGGCTTAGTGAAAAGCTTTTGAACGACATGGCACACATTATAGATTTTGTTAATTGCTGGTCAAAGACGGACGGACATCATGATCGGGAATATCAAGGCCCCTTTGCTGCAGTTTGCTATCAAGGGACCTAGAAATGAATAATTATAATGTCTTAAATATAGCAGAAGTTGTTGTAGTAAAGCGTATTTTGTATTAAACACGTACATTTTATTAACATGTGTATATTCAATACTTTGTTGACATGAGATTCCGGACTATGTCACACCCGTTACAAAGAATGTCACACCCGTGACAGTTTTTTAATAAATTGTGAACTTCGGAATGTACTAATGCATTTGGTAAAGACCCTTCCATATACTGACTAATAATCTAATCTTACATTAAAAATCGCCATGTCATTTACTTTATTCAGATTGCAGAACTTTGCACAAGCGTGATGTAGTGTCACATGATATGCCTAGATTTGTCAACCCCGTCACAGAAACTAAAGGTTTATATTTCTTGTATTGTTGGAATTAAGTAATAAATTTATATAGAGCGCATTACGATATATAAATTCAGCTTTAAAGTATAGCTTCTAGACATAGGAATAAAATAATACGCTTTTAACAGTGTGTGCAAATGTTACACCGCCAGAATGGAACTTTCGATATACTCCTTTTATACCATATAATTATGAGCCGTATACATACCTTTATCGTAAATTATGTTTCCACTGATGGACAATAACCGAAGTGATTTTGTTCACCTGTTCATATAATTTTAACTTAATTATGTATTGAATCACACACAAGCTCAAACAACCTACACACACAGACACACGCACATGCACACGTATATTTAACCCACAAAGCACATCACTAGATTACTGGAATAAAAACAAGTATAAACAATCGAGGATGACCACATACTTCGTGTCCAAGCTATTGACTACCGGCAGCTCGGAAAACTAAGCTGAGAATCTCTATATTTCCAATACCATTCAAAAGATCTGGGGCTGCATCGTATTCTAAGTGAGGAACCGTCAAAGACTTGAGACCCGTTTCATCCAAAATTGGTTAGAAGTTCAATTCAAATTTCTAAAAATTCCAGTAGTAACACAAGGGTTTCACCAAACTATAAGTACGATGCCCAGAAACTCTCTAAAAGAAAACCAGGTGGAAATAGACATAAACACGAATATTTCCCAGCAAGTAACAACCAATGATTTGCTCCTATTCGTTATCTCAGACATATTTATTTCGCATAATCATTAAATAGGATATATGGTTGCCCAATAAACAGAAATTAGAATATTTTAATTTCAACGAACCTGTTTGTTGTAAGCAAAATATATTGTCAACTTCCGGGTGGCTGGCAGTTATTTCCTCTTTTAACGCAACTCATACGGACTCTTATCACGCCCGTGTTTGTGCCTATGCATTTATGTTCGTGCGTGCCTGTGTGTGTGTATGTTAGAGAGAAAGAGAGTCTGTTTAATAGTGTGTAAATACATATTGTCAGTTCATTCAGATCATTCTACCAATGCATACGAAGGTTCCTCCTTCATAAGATAACAACGGCAACGCCTATTAAAGTAGTAAATACTAACTTGATGGACAGGTATATTTTGATTGTAGCTACACTTTGTCCACGGAATATTCGTAAACTTATAACTTTGCTGAGAAATATTATTTTGAGGTCATTATAGCTGAGTGAAATCACATATAAATTATAGGAGCCATATATATTTTAAACAAAATATTATACGCTGGGGTAAAAGTCAGTTAGAGCTGTTAGACATCGTACTTATTTGTACCACTGGCAGTTGAAACCCGTAATTTGAGTGCCAAAGAATGCTATATGGTTTTAATTGAAGGGGTTTGTTTCTAAAGGCAGAATTTATTTAATTGCAACTACTTTAATGTTTCAGTCATGCAGCTCAGTTGGTGCAAAGACCGAGAATAATGCAGATCCATTAGGCTGCGACGAATCAACTTTATCGACTGAGAAATCTCTGGTCGACGCCACTCAACGTGAAAGTAAAAGCGAGTGCTCACAGGAAAACATAGAGTTAACACAGCAGCAGGAATCGGAAGGACGATTACCATATTCTGAAGGAAATTTCGAAAACATCAGTTCTTCTCTCCAGGTAAGTAGTTTGAAATTGCATCATTAAATCCATTCGTGCTTCATATGAACACACATGAAGCGTCTGGGTTTCTATCAGTTCTTTTTATAGTACACAATATATTTATATTTACTTTTTTTAAAATTCCATTAATTATATCCCACATAGCAGAGTACATCCCTGGGACGTCCCATTAAATCCCATTAACGTCAGATTTCTCAAGCTCCCATAGCGATGTCCTAAGGACGTCCGTGGGATAACTCTGTGGGCAATACAAACAGTTCATCCCGTATGCAGGTCCCCTGGATGTCCCCCGGAAAGCCGTACGGGATTACCTACCTGGAATTTCTATAAATTAAATCGACCTTACTATTATTATTATTTAATTAATTATAATTATACGAAGGATATGCCTTCGTATAGTTATACGAAGGATCAATTACAACTATACGTCCCATGGATGTAAACGGGACTTAAACAGGACGTCCCGATATCCTGCCAGAAGATCCCTCAGATATTCCTGGGACGACATTTTTCTATGTGGGATACTTGATAAGCTGTTTGAACAATTTGAAGGAATGTAGCTTTAATTTACAATTAGTTACTATGTTATTTAGTCCTTTTAAGCTGAGGTCAAAAATAAGTGGTAATACTTTTAACATAATTTATATAGATACGAATATGACCAACTGCAAATGTTATTTAAAAGTTCTTGTAGTGGTATGTGTCAAAGTGGATGTGTTATAAGTATCACCCACCAAATTTGAAAATATTTTGCTTTAGTACTTCTAATTGAGATTCTAGGATGACATATATTCAACCCGCTTTACAAAGTCACTCCCTGTTATATTTTATTATTCAGTATGTGACTGGTTATGAAATTAGGTGGCATGCAGTTTAAGCGAAGTCCCTGAGAAGTTGATAATCGCGACTGAACTGAATATTAACACAGCACTACCTATATAGTCCTGGAATGTCTCTCCGTCTCTGTAACGTTGGCAGCACCCAAATACATTAGAACGAAGAGATTGCTTGGAATTTAATAAATGAAAATCGCGCATTAACAACTTTTCTGTAGAAGATGTAACTGTAGACCCTCTCTTTACCTCTGAATGGAAGAACTCGTCATGGAATTAAATGTTCTTGTTCGAATAAACGTGTTTGATAAATTGTGTTAATATTTTTGTAGGTTTTCCTCTGACATAAACATATGTATTAATGCACCCACCTACACCTAATCCTATATATTCTTGCGAAATATTAAGTTAAGTTTTCGACAATTATAAGAGTAAAACGCTGTTTAGCAGTTGCATAACTGCGCTGAATTTACTCTAATGAACTCCAAGGGGGTTCGCTTCTGACCCGATACCTCTGATAATCGTAATTAGCCTTATAACAAAGACATCAGGCAAGATGTGTGTAATTGATTATCATGTGTATATGTATTTAATCATATAAGGCAAGAATATGTATTAAAAGTTACTCTAACTTAGCAAAACTCATGGAATATTCACCTAATATCGGCCACCTTCTGACCCTGAGGAGCGCTGCGATACGGCGTGAAAATAATTATGTAAGTCCCTGATACACTTCCACAGCTATCTGACACCAGACTGTATGCAAAGCGGAAACTAATTGCGGCTGTTCGTGGGTGGAAGAACCAGTGCATGAAGCGTGAGTTCAACAGCATCTCAAATATATTCGATGGGGCTCACATTACGGCTCCGGGGGACCAGCTCAATCATTCGACCTTTCCTTAATGCTCTTTGACCCATTCTCGGGCGACATTGGAGCATTGTAGCAGCGCCTTGTCGTCTTGAAAGGCAGTAAGTTCGTTAGTGTGTTGAAGACGGATATGGTCTGCGAGCAGCTGACGATACCGAGGAACATTCAACGGGTCTTCCAGAACAACCAAGGGCCGCATTACATACCAGGTAAACCCACTCCAGACCATGACATACCCCACTGCCCTGGAAAACACCTTCTTAGCATGAGGGATCCATCGCTTCACGAGGTCTGCGCTAAACACCGTGCCTCCCATCGATATGATACAGTTGATACCTTGACTCGTCGTATCATATGACTTTACGCTTTTTTCCAGTGACCATCCGAGGTGATTGGTGACAAATGCAAGCCGGTGTCTTTGAAGGCGCGGTGTTAGCAGTAGCACCCGTGTAGTGTGACGGTTTCCATACGCGAGGGCTCACTTGTTCCGACAAATTGTCCACTGAGGGATGTTTCCAGCCCTATCAGTGCTGAATTAGGCCGTGATTTCTCACAATGTCGTCCTGCTGTTTCGGTTGCCTATTCGTCCCAGGTGTCTCCGGTTTCAATCATGCATATCACATAATAATGCACAATCATATTGAAATTAGCTCTGGTCTAGGATGAATTATCATTGTAATAAAAAATTAATTTTTAGTTAGTTAGAAGAGCAATTTTTATATAAATATACAATTTCTTCCATAGATTTAAAAAAAAATCCATTAAAAAATTGATTAATGAATCTTGTATTTTTCAATAATAATACTAGTCATACATCATAGGATGTTTACAATTTTGGATTTTCCTGGTATGACTCGAACGTCTCTTATAGAGTTAAAAACGTGCACGTGCCATCTGTGCGCGAGGAACAGTACATAAAAAGAACATTATATGAAGAACACTGCAGTGCGTTGCTGTGACGAAAGTTTGAACATAGACGACAAACGACAAATTTTATTGCACGCTTAATCAACCACGACAGTAATGTCTCAAGCTGCTGCAGAACTTACGACGGCGTGCCCAAAATTCGTACTAATTAATGCAATTTCAGCACTAAGATAAATTACAAGACGGTGGTGAACGGTAACACTATCTTGATGCCTGTAAACTGGAGACTTTAGAGAAACAAACTGGTCAAATCTAATGATTGGGGGCCGTAAAGTCTCGTATGCCAATTTTGCATACTTTTTAAACCCTTGTCCTAGTGTTTATTGAAATATTTTTAGTGGCGCATAGTAGTAATTTGAATATTTATCACTTTTCATAAATCAGATATTCCTGTGTTATTGCTGTTACTGTTGGAAACATCGAAGCATAACTAAACATCACTACTAAAGAAATAATTCGAATTATTACACCACCATTAGGAGGAACATATACAAAATTTAAAGTTTTTACCAATCGTTTGTGTGAGCGATGTAGACCTCTAAATCAGTAATTCGTATCATCAATCTTCTCGCATTTATCCATAACCAGTTCAACGCTATAATATTGAACAACATGTTCAACAACGCCTGTCATTTTTTAAATTACTGTATTACCACAATGCTTGCATTTTTTAACGTTCAATGTAACTGTGCATTTCAACCATGATACGAATATATTATTTCATAGTCATTATGCGGACAATATCGTCTCAAACTTTGCACATGTTTTCTCCAGTACATTGTGATGGGCATCGATATCAATACGCACTTCTATTATTAGATATTTAACACGCTGCTATTCTCAACATTTGCCACATTAGGCGTACAGGCACAAAGTATAATATCTTCCTCAGCATGCTCACACATATGAGCCACGTTGAGTGGATTATTTTCACTGTGTGCCTTCGTCAGCAAGCCTATTCTGTATACGGATGTCTTTATTCAGGAAATTTTAAATTTCGTTGTGCGTGTTAAGCACCCATCTTTCATATTGTCTTTTACAATGTATCTCCTTAAATCTTATGTTCATTTCATACTTCGCGACAATTCTTATCCCAGCAGTAAACTGTGATTCAGAGTGTTCACCGTAATAAACCAATCCTATATTCAAATTCCTAGTTTTAAATTGCAGACATTAAACCTGGAATGAACGCTTTTTCAAGGTACTGTAATAATACAGCTCTCACTGTAACTAAAATTGCTCTCACAAATTTACTAGTGTTCCTCATTTGATCCTTTCAACTGTCTGTTTCTGGTACCCTTTTAACTGATAATTCGCTTTTCTTGGCTGTGATTCTTTATATACAGAAATACAAAGGGGACGAATATGCTAGTTTGTGATTTTTAGACATGTTCTCTGCCGAATGCAGTCACTTGGCATGCGAATAGCTGCAACTCAAATGTGGAATCCTGATATGCTAGCTTACTTTACAATGGTCAGAATTCCATACCAATATCACATTTTCCTTGAAATTACTACATTTAAAATTGTCAAAATTGTGAACACTTTGTTTATAAGAACCGACTAATAAGACAATTAATTCAATTCACACTAAAGGTAGAACCAAAATATATGCTTTGTCAATAGTATTAGTACTGAATGAAATACTTTGTCATGTTTGTATCAATTTCCTTGTATCTCCTTTTTGTAAAAGTTTATTATTTTCTGCGTTATGCCGCATTTTCATAAACTGTTTCGTGTCCGTTAATAAAATGGTTTCGCGTTTTTTAGCTTATTCATCGTAAAAGCGTTTTACGTTCATGTGATCTCATCTGCGTTTCATAAATCATCTATTTAGCTGCAAACCAATTATGAACTGATATTTTTGTGATTAGCTTTCTTAACAGATATAGAAGTATTAAGTGTGGCAGTTTTCCTATTTATGAAACAGAGGTTTTCCAAATTCTAAGACTGTCTAAAATTACTTAATATGGTATCAAAATTTGTATAATGTCCATTGTTTTTCCCATAGGAAAATTTCGCGAGAAATATGAGATATAATGCATACGAAATTCCAGCATATTTTCAACTGTGACGTAAACATTTATCTAATGAGAAAACGTGGTTCCGTTAAACTGAAGTCATGCATCGAAAGGAATTTTCTATTTGTTTTGTTAGCCGTCACAGGATTGACAAAGTCAACTTGCATATTCTACAGATAGCTAGAAAAAGACGCATGTAGAAGAAGAAAATAAAAAAATATATTGTCCTTAACTTCGTGTTGCATTTAATAGACATAGACCCTTCAGAAGCGTTTTAGAATGTAAATATCCAATCCTGTGTTGAAAATATTTCCAGAGCAAAATATATATAAAAAGGGATTTACTGTTTCATAAGTCCTTGAATACCATAAAACAATGTATGCAGTGAGTGATATAACTGTCTGCCGTACCTACAAACACGTATGCACAATTTAAATTCAAGTGACCTTGAAACCCTGGCATTTTGTCAATATGATCCCAAGTCAATTCTGTATCATTTGGTGGGAATAAAATCTAAATATCATCAGAGGTTACTGTTTATGAGTTCACAATATAATTATCACGCAGAATTTTATTCATTTACATATGTTTAATATTGTGTTTAAAGTTATATGTTTTATTACTACAGCAATTCACTTTCAAATAAAAAAATATTACAATCTTCACATATCGTCGCGCATGTTCCGCGCACAATAGTGTATTACTGGTCGTGTACTCAACTATTTACTTCATCAGTTCATCAGTAAAAACAATTCCAAGCTATCTCTTGGTGGCATAAGATTGCTTCCTGACCGGACTAGTAGTGACTCATGTAAAAGATGAACGATACGTAATGCACTTTTCGTAAGATGTTGTAACAATAATATAAAGACCTATGAGAAGAAGAAATAAAGCACGAGAGCTTAATCCTTTCCATAAATGGTAGTATAAGTCGTCGTGTGGGATTATTATGATCCCAGTGTGAACAACGTATCTGAATACTCAAGTATAACTCGTTTAGCATTAATATTGAAATAAAGAATGTGGCTCTTGGGGCTGGATGACGTAATCTACCTTAGCACTTAGCGCTCCCGTTATTGAAATTAATAAATAATACGATGGGATTTCGGTAAGAATGCATAAAGATATTTGATATTCATTTTCTACAAATTAGCCAAGGACGGGAGGAATGGTCTCTATTCAAGAGTACCTTAAACATAGGACATTGTTCTATCCAATTATAATAACACATATTGAAGTATTCTAACAATAATATCAAAGCAGAGATTGTTTTATTCAATTATAATAACACATATTGAAGTATTCTAACAACAATACCAAAGAAGAGAGAGAGTGTACATAAAGAAATCACGATCAGAAAGTTCTCACCTAACCTGTCGTTGATGTGAGTTGACATAATCATGGGGTGAGACTGCAAGCACGTTTGGTAACTTCAATGTTCGTTTCCCAAAGACAAAATCAGAGTTAACTTGCACTGTTCGTTGTCACTGGAGTATAATAAATACTGTGCGATTATAAAGTTTTATAAAGTAATCGTCCAATTAAAGAGTAAAAGAGTATTCGTAATGTAAAAGTCTAATCTTCTTATAAAGTTCAGCTTCGTCGTGAGCTGGTTTTCTAATCTGTGACTTAGTATAGAATTCGTGTAACGTCACCCTCAGAGTAATAGTAAGAGTGGGAGTGCTTAAAGACACTGGAAGTTTGTATTTATATTTATTTCCAATTTGGTTGGTTTCTTTCCGTTCTCACCACTGCCACTTGTATCAATATTAAAGAATGGGCATCCTGTTTGTTTTTCTTTGAAGCTTGTCCTCTGATCAAGTGTAGAAATACCAAACTCGGAATCAACCTGGGGTTCATACTCTAAACGGATGTTCACTTAATTCCAGTGTTTTAATTTTCTCACACTCACACGATCTAACAATGTAACGTCTTTCTTTAAGCTATTGACTCTAGTTCAGATGTTATAGTTTCTCTCTGCTTTTTGGAATGCATAATACAACCTGTTTTGAATACTTCATATTTTAGTGAATTTATCTTTCTTCCGTTCTCGTCCTAATGAAATATAACTATACTTTTATTTTCGTACATTTTACCTTTGTTCATTATACATTTGAAAATACATATTATTATTTACACTCTTCTCTAATAATTCTATGACACCAGGATAAATTAATTTCCGGGCTCTTAGAACATACTAAATGGAAAGGAACTAAACATTATACGACTTTGAAGATCGATATAAATTAGGAAGATCTGAGCAGCGGGAAACTACTACTTTTTGCTCCCTTTCCAAACCTTATTATCTAGGTAGGGTCGCATTTACACCACGCGAAGCTTCCAGGGTTGAGAAACAAACAAGGCACAAACGATCCGTGTAAAATGTAATTACTTGTTTTCCAGAAATCGTTAAATCACCAAGAATTAAAAAATGTTAAAGTTTTATTGTAATTTCAGCTGAAAGAACTTGGACGGGCCAATTCAGCCACGGAACATTTCCAATGTGAAATATGCGGATATAAATCTAGTCAAAAGGGCCGTCTGAAATCTCACATGTTAACACATACAGACAAAAGGCCTTTTCAATGTGAAATATGTGAATATAAATGTATTCAAAAGGGTAATCTGAAAATACACATGTTAACACACACTAACGAGAAATCTTTTCAATGTGAAACATGTGGATATAAATGTACTGCAAAGAGCTATCTCACAAGACACATGTTAACACATACTCACGAGAGACCTTTTCAATGTGAAAGATGTGAATATAAAGCTGCCCGAAAGAGTCATTTGAAAATGCACATGCTAACACATACAGCCGAAAGGCCTCTTCAATGTGAAGCATGTGAATATAAATGTATTCAAAAGGGTAGTCTGAAAATTCACATGTTAACACACACAAACGAGAAATCTCTTCAATGTGAAACGTGTGAATATAAATGTACTATAATGAGTTCCCTGAAAAGACACATGTTAACACACACGTACGACAGGCCTTTTCAATGTGAAACATGTAAATATAAATGTACTCAGCAAAGTAGTCTGAAAATGCACATGTTAAGACACTCAGACGAGAAATCTTTCCAATGTGAAATATGTGGATATAAATGTAGTGCAAAGAGTGATCTAAAAAAGCACAAATTAAGACATACAGACGAACGGCCTTTTCAATGTGAAATATGTGGGTATAAATGCACTCAAAAAACTAGTGTAAAAATACACATGTTAACACATACGCGCGAAAAGCCTTTTCAGTGTGAAACTTGTGGATATAAGTGCACACACAAAAGTAGTCTGAAAAGACATATGTTAACACATACAGAGGAAAGGCATTTTCAGTGTAAAACCTGTGGATATAAATGTACTAAAAGAAGTAGTCTAAAAGTACACATGCTAACACATATAGCCAAAAGGCCCTTTCGATGCGAAACATGTGGATATAAGTGCACTCACAAAAGTATTCTGGAAAGGCACATGATAATACATGCCGACGAAAGGCCTTTTCATTGTGAAACATGTGGACATAAATTTAATTTGAAAAGTAATCTGAAAACACACATGTTAAGACACATAGACGAGAAATCTTTTCAATGTGAAACGTGTGGATATAAATGTACTGTACAAAGTGATCTGAAGAAGCACATATTAACACATAGAGGTAAAGGGCCTTTTGAATGTGAAGTATGTGGATATAAATGCACTCTAAAAAGTAGTATTAAAATTCACATGTTAACACATATAGACGAAAACCCTTTTCAGTGCGCTCAGAAAAGTAGTCAGAAAAAATATATGTTAACACACACAGACGAAAGGCATTTTCAGTGTGAAACGTGTGGATATAAATGTACTAAGAAAAGTAATCTAAAAGTACACATGTCAACACATACAGAAGAAAGACCTTTTCAATGTGATACATGTGAATATAAGTGCACTCTCAAAAGTATTCTAAGAAGACACATGATAATACATACAGACGAAAGGCCATTTCAATGTGAAACGTGTGGATATAAATTTAATCTCAAAAGTAATCTGAAAAAGCATACGTTAAGACATGCAGACGAAAGAGCTTTTTCAATGTGAATTTCAGGATTGCCTGAAAGCCACATACTAACATATGCAGGCAAAGTGCGTTTAGGAAGAGAAACTTGTAGTATAAATGAGTTCTAAATCATGACTTTAAAAGGCTCGTATGAACACAGAGTGGGAAAGACCTAACTTAAAATATGTTAATATAAATAGACTGAAAATGGGGACTTGAAACAACACGTAATAACACACAGGCTTCCTCAGCGTAGGTGTAAATGTGCTTTAAAGAAAGGAAAATTCATATCGTTCGGTGCTTTCGAAGGTTACTCGTTCTGCTGAAATTGAATTAAGAATAACGTGTTTTGAATGTTTTTCATGAAATGTTACAATAAAGATAACTACTCTTTCCATATGAAATTTCCTGCATATATATATATGTAAACTTATTTGAACCAAGGGATATGGAACTGATATATGCATGTATAATCATACAAATAAATTGTTGTTTTATTGTTATTCATTACGTTGTGTTATTGTTGTGCATACAAACCGAGTGTTCAGATTTGGGTAAATTGAGTTCGGGATAACTTCGTTTAACTGGCTGGTTAGTCTGAATGCCCATGATCCGTCACAGCTTGGGAGAAATGAAATACGGAGTCAGGAATGGAAGAGGAGAATCTTAATCTGAGATGAATGAAGTATTAAATAAAATTTTAATGTGGAAGTAATCAATAGTTATTCTCTTGAAACTCGAAATTATTTCATTTATAAATCTGTATCGTAATATGGAAATATAATGTATATATTTCATAGTATTAAAGTTAACATTTATATTGCTTATACCAGTACAGTCAATACATTCGTGGACTGACACCTAGAATATAGGCAACCAGTAGAACCCAGATGTCGTCATGGTTGCTATGCTCGGCGTAAACGTCCACACACACACGGACAGATCCACACTGGCCTTCAAAATATTCACCGTTTGCAGCCAACGTTCGTAGAGGCGTTGAAAACATGTTTGAAAAATGTTGGCGTTAGCACCTACTACTGGACAAGGACAAAGCAATGTGCAGGAGTGTTGTTATGCAGCAAGATCCAGTTCTTCCTACGCCAAAGTTGAGGACGCAGAGAATATATTAAAAGTGTTTGAATGAATCGTTACAATTGTATTTTCTGAGTGACGATAAAGCACCCTTTACAACTTTATAATGTCTCCAGAATCAAAGTTTTGATTATTTTTTTATGCAGCCACAGCTTCAGGTATAGCAAACAATAGCGACATTAGAGCATTAGAAGAGTCGATGAAATACCTTAATTTCCTCTAAAAGTATATAAACACAATAGAAAAAAATTGTATTCCATTTTCGGCGCAAATACTGCTAACAAAATCTGAAAGTTAAGATATTCTGTTACGTCAGTAGTTACTAGGTATTATAAAGAAATGATATGCTATTTGCGGAATTAATCCAAACGATTCTTCAATGATGCTAAAACGATGGACCATTTTGATGTTTCAAAAGTAATTGTATTTCGAGTAGTTTCTTTCTTATTTCTGGATTTTACCTGCATGCAGTGTCGGATCTAGACATTTTCCTCTGGGAGGTGATTTAAATTTTGCTTTTCTATCGTTTCTTAGCCAAACAACATGACCGGATGACGCGACGGCACAACATTGTCTCAAATCACGTAGTGTACTCTTGTTATCGGCTCTGGAGTCTGTCGTGGCACCACGATTACTAATTCCAATAAGGCAGTAGACCTGCCTATCTGACTTAAATCCTGGTTTTGCATTTTAAATATGAAGGTAGGTTGTATGGAATAACAAAACATTTCTTTATGAACGCATCGGTATTGAAATTTTGAGCACGCTTACGTCAATTATAAATTAATAGGCAATTTTACTTCCTTTTACGAGCTTTTATTTTTAGCTCTTTGCCGCCCACTAAACGTGCCGCCCATGGCGCTTGCTTCCCTTAGATCCGACACTGCCTGCACATGACGGGAGAGACATCCTCATCGAAAAAGATCGTATAATGAAAAAAAAATTCTTATTGTGCAGGGGAAGGTACTAGAAACAAACTGCAATACTAGGATAGTTAATCATGTGACTCTTGCCAATATATTAAAATGTGGAGTGAAAGATTTGAAACGATCGGATGTTCGGTCGACAGTATTAGAGAATGCTTTGGTACTTGTTTTAACACTACAACGGAACAAACGTAAATTTGAAATGCTCTTTAGTGCTATAGACAATTACCGTACACAGGAAAATGGTAGGATGGAGGTGAGCATCTTGGAAGGTATTATGAAAACGAAAATAAAGATACACGCACCATGTGAAATAAAGAGAAGGCAAAATACCACTTCTCATGACACAATCTTCAGAAAAATATCAGGCCTGATACAGAAGGTTGTTCATCTACGTATTTTTTTCCCGTATTTACTACAATTTAATATTATGTCAAATACTGATACTTAAGCTATTTTCAAGAAATATAAAATCACTCGCGCATATATACTATTAAATTCACTGTTTTTAGTTCGAAAATTTCGGGTCACCCTAGATATTAAGTGTATTTTATGATGGATTCGCAAATAATTGTTCAGAGTTCCGTTCTATTTACATAAATTGTCTTTAAGCTAATTTGACCGTATTTAGTCTTCCGATATTATTGTAACCCTACCAATAAATATAAAAGTGTTGGATACTGTCCTGTATGTGCAAATTAGGAAAATACACATGTCTGAAGTAGCTTTCCTTTAATCTCGTCGTAATTCGTTGATTTTGTACGAATAGGATATGCTAGTAACAAACGAGACTGTAGTCGATGATACTTTCTGATTAACCTTATACCTTTCGCAAGGATGCGTATACCATGCGCTAACAAGTTAAAAGTACACAGGTACGCCAATGACTCTCGATCATCGTATTTCTTTTCTGGCAGGTGCCACGTCACTCAGGAGGCAAGATCGAGTGAAGGCATTGAACAAGGATGCATGGCCAGGCCATTTAATAATGCAGAATGTATTGTTCTTTCTCCTGACTATAATGTAATATTATTGGAAGACTCGTGTGTTTCTAGAATAGAGACATTAGACATGAATAGCGTATTTTTGTGTAACAGAACATCAATTTTAAAAGTAGGATTTACAGGCACAATAGTGTATACAGACAGGTCCGTAAGATCAAAAGCTCCCACCCTGCATCAAAAGCTTCCGCCCCTGCATCTACATCTAAGGGCTGAGGCCGTGGAATGGAAGGGGAAAGGATTCGGGAAGATGTCGGCCATAACCTGTATCGAATGTGCCATTTGCCTGATACATTCAAAATAGGCTCTAGCCGATACCTTCTACAATATTTTTTCTCCCCAATCCTGGCCTGAATCTTAGGTGTCAAAGATGTAAATAAAAATGTTTTCCCCTCCGTAAAGCAATCACGCTAGGAGTTGTAGGGCTTGGGCATTTTCCTTCGCCGAAGAAACCCTGTCGTATTTGTTTTCAATGGTTCATTCATTAGTTGTTGATGATGTTTTGATTTTTACCCTCAATCCTTTTCTCTCTCACACACACACACAAACACAAGCTACGCAACCCACATTACATGTGGTTGTTTAAAGGAGCAATAACTTCCTTTTAAAAGTTAAAAAAACGCAAGCTATGTTTGTTGGTTGTGTTTGTTCCTTTTGTCGACTAGGGACATTTCTTTATTTATATGTGTATAGTTAGAGGATTAATTCTTCTTTGTGTCATGTTTATAGGATAATTGTGAGGCAAGAAGTGGAGCTTCGATGTGACTGTAATGGAATTAAGCCCCGAGTTGGATATAACTTGTTTCAGATTAGAGATTTGTCAAAGATCACAATTGTTTCACTAAATATTTTAGTGTTTCAATTTGAATTTTATCTATGGCCTTCAGGCATCGAAGGGGAGGCCAAGATAGAGAAGGGGAAAGAATTTTGGAACGTGTGTTGATTAAAACCCATATTGAAGGTGCCATTCGGGCATTTCTCTGGTATGACTGAGGAAAACCCTGGAAAACTTGGGTTATGATGGTTGGTCGCTGGGATCGAACCCCGGCCTTCCCGAATGCTACGCCAACGCTCTGGCACTGAGCTGCAGCGCACAGTGAGAGATTTCATCAATCTAGGGGAAGGAAGGCACATTCAATTTGGCGACTACACAATATACCAATGAATAACTGCAATGTAGACATCAAAATATGCCGTAAGCAAGACATTTTTAGGAATTCGAACGAAGGTTGCGCGCAACGGTTGGAAAGAGGACCTGAAGTGAAGGAACGGGGTTTGCGCGAGGAGAGCCTGCAAAAAAGTATGCACTTTGCTGTAAGCTCATTTTACCTGTGTCGTGCTGTGCTGACACGTAGTGATCAATGCAGTGCTGCAATACTGTTGCGGGTCAGGGAGGATGGGGCATTCGAACTGCGCATTGTATTGTGCGTTTACTGGAAAACAAGGTGAAAAAGTGTATATGAACGTGTGTTGAAAATCGAGGTTGTGAATTATAATCAAAGTTGAATTAGGTGTTCTGTGGTGTTTGGCCTGCCTAGGAGATGCACCTGAAAGTCTATTTAGGAGAGTAGTGGAAACAATCTAGTCACCTTGTGCAAGCAAGGAAGAGGAAAACGCGTTGTTGTGAGAATGGCTCCGACATATACATGGCCTGCTATATGCCATTCGTAGACACAACATGCGTCCGCAAAGCAGTTGCAAGATGTAACGTAGTTCATAATGAAAGGAAAAAAAAACGGGGTAGTAGAATTGATCAAGAGTTCGCGAGCTAGAATAAGAAAATGTATCCATGATATGTAGGTTAAATGGAACAAAGCCCATCGCCACCTTAATAATTTTTGACAACAACGCAACTTGGTTAGAAAAGGGTGTCGACTTCAACACTGCTCCTGATCGGCGGATAGAATCATATATCAAACTAAATCGCAGTAGACCGGA
>JAGDQP010021338.1:0-31017 GCA_022664845.1 Lepisma saccharinum
CATGATATTACCTTCCAAATGGCAACACGTTATCGAACAAAACGGCGCATATGTGACCTAAATCGGATCATTCTAACTATGGTAAGTCAAGCCTTCAATGTCATGCAAAAATAATGGATTACTTTTTACTACACCAGATATATCATGGCCTAGTGACGTCTAGGCTAATTCCCCTTGTCGCGAGAGACTGTGATTGCATGACTTGCCCTGATTGGCTGTTGTTACCTAGCTGACGTTTCCAATGCTAGAATACAGACACTTTTCTCTAAACGGATACTCTTTGCTTAACGATAGTATCTGCCAGTTGTGTCATACACCATTCAGCCAATGAGGAGGGAATGCTTTACCCGTTTAATTCATGTTTTGCAATGTATAAAGTTTGTTTTCCATGTTATATATGTTTATTTAATATGTGCTGCCTGTTTAGGAGGAGGATTCAGCCGTATATTAATTGTGCTTTATGTGCTTTTGTGTTGATATACGTGTATTCATTGAGAAATTAAGTAAATGAGATTAGTTAATAATGGTAACTCCGTGTTTGGCTTATGTTGATGGTTTGGTATACGCTATTGTTATTTGTATATCTATTTCTGGGGATTCAAAGGTTTGCATTTACGACCAAGTACCTCACGACTGTGGTAACTGAGATTAGGCGAATATCAGAAGTATAATAGAACTGGATATTTAATTTTATTCCAATTTAGGGGGTGGGTCCGGACCCCCCTCCCTCAAAACTCAGGGTTTTATGAAAAAATAGTGTACCTTCAGGTGTAATTATATATTTCATGCCCAGACACACCCTGGACCTTCCCTTCCTCCCCCCCGGAAGTCCTTGGACCCCTCCCAAAACCAAGTTCTGGATACGTGCCTGAATAGGGGAAAAAGGTTCTCTGATTATACCATTCCCTTTTATTGATATTTGGTGTGAGACAAAAAATTTGATGTGGGTTGATTTGACATGGAATGATTTATTTAAGTAGTGATTGGAGCATGAATATGGAATTTATTCCAATAAATTAGGCGTACGTAGAAACATACTAATGCAGAGTTAAGTAAAAATTGTCTCCTGATAGGCGTAGCATGGGTTTTCTTTCTCTGCCACCGGGCATTTAAAAGGAAGGTGATGAGCAATGCGATATTAAGTAAAGACGAACCCTTAGTTTAGCATCAGGCAAACCACTGGGGGAAAAAAATAGCCAGTAGGACTGTTGCGGATATTAGAAAGAATGGAATTGATGAAATGGATGAAGTTTCAGTGGCCACCTACTCCTAACATGTTTTTCCAGGGACTTTCTTCAGTCACACTAGGCAAAAACCGGAATTGTTCCTACAAACTAGGTGCTGGCCTACAACATTCAACATCCTCTCCTGGCCTGTGCCGCCTGAAGACCTTTAATGTGAAGTTTTTGTTCTTATGTATGCCTACATTTTATTCGTTCTACTGTGTTATCTATGGCTATTTCTGGGGATAGACAAGCTAGATCACCCAAATTCTGTGATATTAAAAAGAAAATACTTTTATATTCATTACTAATGAACTTCGATATGATTTGGACCCTTATCATAAAAATATTAGTCCTTGTTCCTTCAAGTAACAAAATTTATAATGTAAAAACTAATGAAAAATGTCATAACTATAACATTCAAGAACATTCTAAAGGTTTCTAGTACCTCCAAATTGCGGATTCTTTTTTCTTCACGCTGTATTCACGCGACCTAAACTAGGAGCAGATGATATACACGAGCTGAGAGACTCGGCAGGAGAGACGTATGTGAAACCGTCTAGCTTCCCTGTGTATGTGATATGGTTAATCTCAAGGTTTTTAAAGGGCTAGTTCGAATCATTTTTGCGTCGAGCGCTTTCCATGTAGACACGTCTCTCCTCATATTGTGTATGCATGATTTTGTCGCAGGCAGGCGATGAGTTTAAACGCTGCACGGAAGAGTACTGCTCAGTATGGTAAGCTGAATAGAAACTACAGTATTTTCATCATAAAATATTTATCGCTGTAGACACTTTCTTGAGTGATGGGTTGTCGGAGACGATATAATAAAATGACAAAGAAGAGGAAAATTTTCTAAAAGAGAAAACGACTGGGAATGGAAGATTTCGTTTCTAAAGTTACGTACATGCGATTTAGAGGTTTAAAGGAGAATCTTACCGACTTACTCTTGTGTAGCCAATTTGGACAACTTTAACTATATCTAGGGATCTTTAAATATTTTAGAAAATATCGGTATTAATTTAATTGTTAAAAATGTAACTTTTCTGCTGTCGATGTAGGAATTCTGCCAATGTCTTTCTCATACCGTCTACAAAATCGCCAGCGTTTTCCACTGGTAAAATAGAGAGAGACCTCATCGTTCTTCAGCTGACCTGGTTTGCTTGAAAACACCGTTAATTCTAGTCGTAAGGGGGGGGGGGGAACTTGAATTTTAGACTGAATTTAAACTGTTGTACCCATAGTTAGGAATATAAATAGAGGGAACCTTAGACTGTTTTGTTGGAGAGGAGAATGAAGCCAAGATGCGGAAGGGACGAGGCATTTCGGCCATATTAACTAGCCCCATATTTAGAGACCCTAATTTCCGAGTATTGCCTCTCTGAGGTGCACTCATTTTCCTATCGAAAAAGGCAATCCTCACAGTACTCGGTACAGAGCGACTCTAATGGGGCCACACAAGATGGCTGCCGATGAACCGTAATTTGGCTTCATGTGACGTCATGTATGTTCTCTCTATTTTCTTCCTAACTCTATGGTTGTACCAAAGCGTTTTCGACTGGCTGCTAGGAAATAAATGAACAGTGAGATCATCAGTAGCGAAAATAAAATTCTTGCACCAACCAAGTTGTTGGAGTTTACTGTACACAATCAGCTCGTTTTTTGTTTGTTTTTTTTGTTTTCTTTTTAACATGTTTTGAAATTACCCAAGTTAACATTTGTTATTCATGTTATGTCAGCATCTACTGAAAGCAAATTAAAAAGAATCAATGCATGTTTACAAATTCTTGACAAATAAAAAACTGTCACTGTAGACGGTGGTCTTTACGTGTAGCAGAGACCGTGATTCAAAATGAAAGTGATCGCAAAAAGAAATGAAGGTGGGAGTTCGGAACATATTCAAACTTTACATTTATGCCCTTTACAGCAGTTTAAGGTTAAAGGCCGTAATGTCTTTCACGTTGCTATTTTCTTGGAAGAGCTTCTATCAAAGGTCCCATCCAAGTATTTTCCTGCTAGCGTGAGCGAGCCTCGAACCCGCGCCTCTTCTCCAGCCTTTTTTGAAATCAGCGACTAATTCGATCATAGGGGTTGAGTGTATGGAAGAACTTAACTGAGGTGAGCAACTCCCATCCTTCCTCCAAACATCATAGCTGATTTTTTACTATTATGCTATATTTTAGGACAAAAAATGTAGATACAAAAAACAATAACGGAAAATGTTACTTTTGATTCTCCTAAACGCTTTTCTTAGCATATATGTCTCTCAACCCACTTGCTTATGTCACGCTTCGCCACTGTGTGTTATCCAACATCCTAAATATGTACTGGTGCAGGATTATAAAGTAATTGCCTTCATAATCTAATAATATTGTGCTTGTCAAAACATGTACGGTTCATGTGTGTGCTTAATACCCCAGAGCCGGGGTTATAAGAACCTCTGATAACACCTGTTATATTTAAATTATTTTTCATGTCAGTATACTCATTACTCTGAAGTGTTGTGTCATGCATGTTTACATGTGATAAACATGCAAGTTGCATTCACACCCACACTAACTTTTTTATCTGGAATTTTACGCAGATTCCCAAAAAAGTTGTGCTAATTACCCCGTTTTACCCTATACAGCACAGGACACTGTGTGGCGACGAGTTAAAAATAAAGGTGTAGTGAATTAACAATAAAAATGAACATAACATGCAGTTAAGGCCGCTTTAGACGAGAAAATTTATCGTACGATAAATCTTAGCGAAAGCAGTTTGCCAGGATAAAAAGAAAAAAAAGTTATGGATTTATACCATAGCATCTGGCCCTATTGTAGCATTCTTGCTTTCACACTCTGGCACTACTGCTAATCGTAAGATTCATCGTAGCATAAATGCTGTCGTCTAAAGAGGCCTTTAGTCGACCAACGGGAAATCATAAACAAAGAGGAATTTACAACTGGTAAGTTGGCATTTGTGTTAAATTTTATGGCGGGTCAGTCATATACACCCCTCTACGTTTATCTCCGTCTTTCACCCTCATTACATTGTTTTATGACGCCAATACTGATTCTAATTTGCATTTCACACGTCTCCACGAAACGCTAACATTACCTTTCTATTGTAAATTTTACATTCTTTGGAGTAAAGTAAATCTTACCCCGAACGAAACTTTTGTTTAGCGTTTTAATACTTCCACACATGTTGATAACTTGACCTTTCTCCTTTTCTGGACTGCCACGAACTACATTTTACTCCTCAACCGAACCTAAAATTAGTAATCTATATGACCTATGTCTTAAATATTAAGTACAGGGGCATAAAGTATAGCGACGGTCTTGAGCGACCGGCTTGACGACCTTATCGTTATAAGTCCCTCAGAGTCCGAAGATGAGACTAAATAGGGGGAAATAATGTTAACTCTTAGCGTTTTTTAGTATGCTTCTGTTCCTATTTTATCTTCATTTTAAAGATTAGATCCAATTTGTTGTTCAAAAGTCATTTTGTAAGTCCTTATGCTTCTTTGTTAGACGTTTAACATGGTAATTAAATTGTTGTACACTTTGACCGGTAGTCAATACGCCTGGAATTACTCTTTTAAGATTTTTATGATGAGAAGAGAGGTTTGTAAAATAGATAGCATATGATATAGTTGTTGTTTTGGAATACAGCTAAAGAAGAGAGATTGTAAGGGCTTTTATGATTGTTAGGAACAGATAACTCTCGATTGAGGTGGGAAAATGAGCAAGAAATGAAAGAGGAGTTACACTATATTAAAACTGAAGGAAGAAATTTTTGGAAGATTAATAACAAATAAAAATAATGAGGAAGTAGGTGATTATAAATGCGGCATTTAATAAAATGTAAAAAAGAAAAGCGGCGTTAAATTATTAAAAGGGAGCAGTTTAGGAAAGCCGTAACCTCGTACGGTACGTCAAAAACTTTAATTTTTAGCCTGGTGGTTAAGGGCCCGATCTATGCATTTTTACTTTAAAAGGTCCCACTTAGCACACACCTTCTATGACCCCTGTGGAGTATTTTTGGAAGGAGCGCCATCGCAAATTTTTGGGAGGAGGGCAGTTCAAACTGGCGGCTGCAGCCACTTACTAAATCGCATCTAGCTCCTCTTCCCATGGTCCGATTTCAATGTTCTTTTTTTAAATTAAAGGTCAAATTAAGTACTACAAGCTACTGCAGTGACATTTTATGTAGGTATAGTGAAAACCCATTAAAAATGTAAAAATGAGAAAAAAGGCTGTTTTTTTTTCACTTTTATTTTCATCGCAGTTTTTCAGGAAGTAAGTGAGTGTAATTTTTTCTCAATTAAAAAGGAAAGTACATAACTTATGCTTTAATTCGATACCATACAACATCCATTTCCATGCACAATTAAGCCCACAGTGGCCGTTAAAAGAATACAGGTAAAATGGCGCGGCTCGTTTTCGGCCATGAGTCATCCTAGCGTAGTGCTATCAAAGCGTGTTAGAACCGGCCAGTCTTCATCGAGCCTTGGTTTGGAATAGATCGTTTCGTGTATGTTGGTGGTTGTCTACTGTTGTCATATTATCTGTGTGTTTTACGTCCTAATGTTCTACAAATACGGCACTACCAGTAAATGATTATTACGGTAAGTATTGTTGAGCTGCGCTTGACAATGAGCAACAATAAGGTTAGTCTCAAATTATGGAAGCATTTACGTCAAGAAACATGTTTAATCGATGTAACTGCTCATTTTATAACTTCGAATGTTGAAACATAAAATTTTCACTTATACATTTAATGTATAAGTTATAACGAAAAAAATGGTATATGTGAGAATGAAACTGATAAAGCTCGCTCTTAATTAACAAAGCTTTGCCCTTCAATCATGCTGAATTTAGTTTATGTGAGCAACAATAACGTCTATGTAACGGACATTTTTTAAACTAATCTCTCATCGAATTTATTTAACAACGTTGCTCAAACCTCCAGTTCAGGACACATTCAAACGATTGCCTGAGGAAAACTATTTGCCAGAAACAAACTTCAGAAAAGCTCGAATGTCCACCTAACAGCAAATCATTTGGGAAGACTGCTAGTGATGGTTTTCACACATTTTCAAAACTCATTGATAGTTTTGCTGCGATTGGTGCAATGCCTATTCCAATTGATATAACCGTGTTGAATGAGGGCACAGGTATAGAAGGAACTCTCAGGGTCAGGAAGGCCAAGTGGCGTAAGTCTTGCAACAGGCAGTTCAATTCTAATGGGCTAAAAAGAATTCAGGTAGAAAGGAACTATGAACAAGACGAAAGCAAGTCGCCCGTGAAAACAAGAACTAGTGAACCAAGCAATTACGGATACCATACATGTTCCCTTCGTGAGAAATGTGAAGCAAAATCAAAACACACTAAGTTCTAACAGAGAATACAGACAAAAGTGTCAAGGATGGAGCTAATTTATTACAAGATATTAAACTCTTTACAAAAATTTACTTAGGAGGTGATCTCATTGCATCCGATGCCGTATATCACATGTGCCTGGCACGATTCAAATATAGAGTTCAAAAGAAAATGGCAATGGGAGCACACAACGGAAGCGATAATGCACAGATTGAAGGACTTGCTCTATCACAACTCACTTAAGACAAGGAAGAAGAAAAACTCCAGTGATGTTGCAGTAGTATTCAGAATTGTAGATTTATGCAAAAAGTACTCACAAACACTAAAAGTCCTTGGGCGTAGCCCAGATGTCCACTCAGCAAGACTGCGAGAAAGAATTCTTGACATGTGTCCCGAACTGAATGCTTTTGGATCAAAAGGGAAGGAGTGGAAATTGGCTTTCAGAGAGGATGTTGGAGATATGGTCACAGAGGCGTGTCGTGACTATGACAGGGAAGCTATAGAACTTGTTAATGTGGCAAATAGTATTAGAAAAGATTTATTTAGCGATAAGATAGTGGAAAACTCATATACCTATCTAAATGAGGAAATTGACCTATCATCAAGTTTACCTAAATCGCTCCTTGCTCTTGTAAACCTGATTATAAATGGACCAGAAACCCAAGAAGATTCTTCACTCAGTAGGTTACAAGCATCCCTAACAATAGCTCAACTGATAAAGTTAAATGAAGTAAAACGTGGGTAAAATCACGAGCTGATACAAGTACTGAAACAAGAATAAGACATTGTAATGCACAAGAAACACCTTTCACAACATACCTGGCTGTGAAACTCCACAGTGAAACACGAAAAAAAGGAACTAGTTAACAATTTCCATTATCTTGGACTTTGTATTTCATATGACCGTCTCCGAAGTGAGACTGTAGACATAGGAAATGCACTTCTTTCATTCTAGCAGAAGAGAATGTGGTGTGTCCACCCACGCTCCGCAAAGATACATTCACTACAGCTTCAGTAGATAACATAGACCATAACCCATCATCAAACACAGCCACGGGATTCCTTCATGGAACAGCAATTTCTCTTCACCAACACCCTTTGCCTGACAGACAAGGAACACCCAGAGAGACTGAAGAAATAACTCGTAAGACTGGTAGGAAGTTGATGCAACTGCTTCCTTCATTTTGTAATGGACAACCGTGTGACATGAATTTGAGGAAGTCTTCGTGTCCACCAAAGTGAGGGCTTATCAATTCCCATTGTAAAGAAAGAGCCCAATGTAAAATGCAGTCAGTGGCTGGAAGAATTAAGCATAGTTGATCCAGATCTTCGTCCCAGCTGTGCAGTCTATAATGCCAAAGTGGATCGTTTGGGAAACATTCAACCAAAGATAGCTATTTAAGTATTGTTAGGTAGGCCCTTAACGTTACGCACGTTGATGCTCAACTGCGGATTCACTTTAAATGACGTCACGGTTTGGACAACTATGTGTAGTCTGTGTGGGTAAATGTGCAGGTTAAATTATCACAGTACGCTTTTCTATGCACTTAAATATATTTCGTGTAATGTATTGTGTGTATATAAATTGTACAATGTACACGTATGTTTAAATGATGAATAATCACAACAAACGCGCAATTGCAAACTGTAAAAATACAGGACTTAACAAGTTAGCTTGTTAAGCTATGGTCATGTTTTCCCCAATAGCTATATGAGGGAAGATGTGGATTATGATATGTAAAAGAAAGGACAAATTCAGCGCAAATAGCACTAAAATTGATTCCGTACACTTTCTTCCAGAAGACTATGAAAGAGATACAGGCTGTCATGAGCTATTAACTTGATCTTTAAAAGTTACGAGCATTCCATCTGTACATATGGCCGACTGGCATGGAGACTATCTAACTGTTAGATGTGAAACTGCAAATATTCATGTTTGGTCATGCATGTTTGTATTACCAGCCACTTAGAAAAAAATATTTAGTTCAGAATCGTTTGTTTTGCGTATTTTGTCGTTTGAAATACATATGTACGAAAAAAATATATTTAAATATGAATTTTATTATAATATAATCTGAGTGATCATGGATGGAGCTAGGAGCTGTAATAGCGTGCTCGTTCCGCAATTCCGTCCTAAATGAAGTTTTCCTGACCTACAAGCAAATGCCGGAATGGTACTTTATCTCCAGGGCCATTTCCGTAATTAACACCTTGGACATACAATAATAAATTTTAAAATTGTGTTAACATATCTCTTCAATAAATTTATATTGTCCAATAGGCCCATACATGTCGGTTCAAACGTCAATATTTTCTGGTCGTGTGATGTATTGTAGCTGAGAAACAATAAGATTGGAAAGATATCCGTGTAATTCTTTCCTCTCCAAAAGAAACAAATGATATAAATCGCCATCTTCTTGTATGTTATTAATCATATTATTGACAATCTTTCGCAGACTTGTTAACTCTCACGCAAAGAACCTACAAACTCACGCATTTTAAGAAGTGCAAAATTTAAAGCTCGTGCGCGATGTAAAGTAAAAACGAAAAAAAAAAAGTTTTTAGAGTGGCAGCATTTCAAGACATTGCGAAATAGCTAAGGTAGCAACTCGATAGCAGAGCTTGCTTCGTATAAAAAGAAAACTCTTTGAGAGAGTGTGTGGTTTAGAAGGGCTCTTACCATTGGCTGGTGTACAGTACAACCTTCCAGTAAGCTTTTAAAAACTGCCAAAAAAAGCTACCAAGTTGAACAACGATGGACACAAATGAAAAACTTTTAGTAGCCAGAGCCAGTAAAAATAATTTTTTCTTAGTTAATTTAATTAATTATAGAACTGTTGAACTGATGATATATATATTTTCGTTCCTTGTTACCCATCAATATAATGGTAGATGTATGTTATGTAATGTACGATTTGTACAATTTTCAGAGAGGGGAAATTTTGCTCAGAACGTAGAAAATTATATTTTATATCCGTTCATATCCCAGGTTTGGGGGATGTTTCGCAAAACAGAGCCAGGGAAGATTTTCCAGAGAGAAGAAATTCCAACCATCCCCCGCTTCAAATCGAACACTGGTGGGATGTAGAACTGTTGAACTAATCAGATCGTAATTTATTTCAATAATTTTAAAAATGGTTAGTTTAATTTAATTTTTCAAATAGTACCTACCCTGAAAACTGAAATTACTATTTACCGTACGCTGTGTTTGTTTTTTATTATACTTTTGTGCTTATTAACGTGTATGTTGTAATTCTTTGCAGTGTTTTTCGTTTCTCATGCAATCGCCGACCGAGGTAGTCGCATGGTCAAAGGAATTAGACCAGCGTCTCCAAAGTCGCAAGTTCGAATCCCGCCTTGGACATGGATGTTTGTGGATTTTTAATAAGCATTGCACTCGTATAATCGTGACGTATAATAGTTACTGTTATCTTATACAAAATACATTTCTTTCAGTTCTGATCAAGAGATGTCAGGCATACAGTGCGCTTCATTAATTGTAAATGTTTTCATAATTAGTTGTTTAAAATTAAGCTTTTATTTGTATTTGCAAATTACAGAAATGTCATTTTAGCACTCATGCATTTAACGGCAAGGGTGTAGTCTGACTGGTCCACCACCCAGAGGGCAAGTTTCGAGTGAACTGACTCTGCAGGACTGAGCTCTTATATTAATATATTGTTTCTTCGACATATTAATAAAAAGGCCCAATCCTTGAGAGTCAGTTCACTCGAAACTTGCCCTCTGAATGGTGGACTAGAAACCTGGGGTTCACTTAGCACACGGTCCTCAAAAATGGAAAATTTAAGGTGAAATATAGTATTCATGTGAATGTTCAGGTTTTCTTTTTGGTAGCTAGTTTCGGCGTGGTGGTTACAGGCTAGTTAACGTGGCAGTTTATTTTCGCAACCCTAGTTCCGTAGCATACCTTAAGTAACCTAAAATAACTCAATCTAGGCCAACTACATGAAAATTTGCGCAAAAATGGGAAAAACTAGTAATATCCTTGAGGACCGTCTGCTAAAGCAGTGCCATAACCTGAAATACGACGAAAATAATAATTCGAAAACTACAGACCGATCAAAATTTCACCCTTTCCATAAATATACACCAGTAGTAACAGAAACCAACAATTACATCTATATCAGTATAAAACTTACTATTTAAAAATTTCTGAGAGTACTTCACCCCCATGTCCTCCCAAATAAAAAAAAATTAAACAAAACTTTAAAACAGACGACAATTACAGACTTCAATTCCTATTTGTGAAACTATGTCTACGAAGGGTAACATTCCTCACATCATAAGTTTATTTGGTTAAATTTTACTTTAGCTACACCAAACGCGGAGGAATACTAATACCGTAACTTGTATCGAATTTCGTCTTAAATTAGTGACCATTAGAACGTGGAGGTTAATTAAGGTTAGGTGCGGTCATGTATGTTTATCTTTTTCACTCTCGGAGCCGGTCAATTAGCGCGTTGCCTTCTTGGTGTAGTTAAAGTAAAATGTACCAGTTTATTTTAACAATACTGAAGCAAACTAACCTAGCTTCTCCTAACCTGAAATCAGTAATTTGTAAGGTGGACAACCGAGGAACCCTTCAAATATACCCTTCCTAAGCTAAGACTCAATAACATCGTAAATAATTCGATATTAATGTTTCTAAAGCTAACAAACCTAACCTGAAGCGGTGTATGTATGGCAAAAGCAGTATCAGTCCAGCCAATTGTGAGAAAAAATATTGAGAAAGCCATTGGTAGAACTAGCATCTTCAGAAACACATCAGAAGCTGATTATAATTCACAGTAACTTCTTAAATAGATAAAAATCGTTACACTCACAAAGCAAATTTATTAATTCCGTACACCAAAACTTCCGTTGTCTGCTCCCATTGCCATTTTCTTTTATGAACTCTATATTTGAATCGTGCCAGGCACATTGTGATATACGGCATCGGATGCAATGAGATCACCTCCTAAGTAAATTTTTGTGAGGAGTTCAATATCTTGTAATAAGAGGAAAGTCTTCCAACCCATAAGGGAAAGGTTCTAGAACACTGGCCTCCTACACCTCCCAGAGTCCTTGTAACGAAAGTGCTCTTTTTTTAACTACTTGCAACGGAGAGTAATGTATTGAACCTTCACACTACAATTAAGTCAAATTGTAGCAGATGAATGCAGAGAACTAACATCTTATACAACTTAATTCAATATTACAGATACAATACATTATTCTCCGTGACAAATTATTAAAAAAAAGAGCACCTTCATAACAAGAACACTTGGGAAAATATGAGAACACACCAAATTAGCAAAAAAAAATCGACGTAAGATAAATTAAAACACAATACAGGATAGAAGCAATTACAAGTTTTCTATCACTAAGACAGTTTTACACACCTTACCAAAATACATGTGATATAAAACGGTGCATTACACCATTAATGGATTTAGGAAAGAGACCCTGTGAAGTTAAATACTTTAAAAAGTGGAAGCTATTCCGGGTCTGAAATGAATGGGGGGCAACCCTCCCGGCCCTATAAATTCGCCCATGTTTACAACTTACACATAACAAATCTACATAATCATAATTAAAACAGATTACAATTAGCATTTATTACGAAAAAAATATATAAATCAAATTATTAAAGTTGCTATAACATAACAAAAAACATTAAAATAGAAAACCTTATTTAAACACAACAACATCGGAACGTTCTTCATGCCATCTGCATCATAATGGCCGAAGTTGAGTACTACAACATGTCAAAAGTAGGAAACAAAAAAAGATTGCAACTTTGATTAAATTCATAAACAATGTGTCAAAATGCTGTACAAAACTACAAAAAATAATGGAAATCATTTGTTATAGTTAATTTCTTTCTTTAATATTTTAATAATATGCAATTCAAGTATTAAAGTGATAGCTATAATGACACTTTTCTGCCTACCTTTGATGTAAAATGTAAACAAAACTGGTGAATACAGAGAGCACACTGTTGCTGTTGAGTCAGTGATTCATGTCATTTAAAATTATCCATCTATTAACATTTATGATCATATGTATCGACAAAACTGAGTAAACGTATCTGTAAGAAATGAAATTCATAAAAATCATGTAAGTTTATTCTCTATATTTAATACTATTACAAGGGAACTTGTGTTCTAGAACCTTCCCTTAGGGAGGTTTAAGGAATTGTACTATTAATGATGTCACTGACAGGAATATTATAGGACGCGTATAGGGCAAATGAGTAAAAATATTAGAAAAATTCCTTCACTCATGCATTTATGACTATATATAGACTGTGTACATTTTGTGAGAACATCTGGGGGAGAACGGGGGCATTTTTCTTCTATGTCTAAACTTAAAATTTTCATAGTTACGCTTACATATTGCATCGCAGATGAACCCAGTTAGATCCGTTGTGGGAGACATCCACTTGGGGGGTGGGGGGTGGAAGGTGAATGTGTTTACACTTTGTTGTTATCCTAGTAACCATAATTATTTCCTTAACAACCAATATTATTTGGATTTCTCTTCATTAAAACTATGACATTATTCACCTTAGTAATAATTATTATAATTTTATCCTAAATTTATGTTGCTATCTTTAATATCACTTACGCGTGTTTCCAAATACAGTTTCGGCCTATTCCAACGTGCTGTTATAATCTTCTTAGCAGCTATTTGTTATCTATGAAATGCTTAATGAGTCACATGACATTTCATTCAATCCGTATTGTGCCAGTTGGGTGTCAATGTTATGTGAGAGAAATATGTAGTTTTTTTTCATGCTTCTCCAATCCGTTTCACGTTTCTCGTTTTGGTATACGGAATTAATAAATTTGCTTGGTAACGACTTTTATATATTTAAGAAATAACTGTGAAATCTAATGTGTTTTTGAAGATGCTAATTCTACCAATGGCTTTCTCAATATTTTTTCTCACAATTCGCTGGCCTGATACTGCTTTCGCCATACATAGACCGCTTCAGGTTAGGTTTGTTAGCTTTAGAAACATTAATATCGAATTATTTACGATGTTACTGAGTCTTAGCGTAGGATGGGTATATTTGAAGCGTTCCTTGGTTGTCCACCTTACAAATTACTGATTTCAGGTTAGTTTGCTTTAGTATTGTTAAAATAAACGGGTTCATTTTACTTTAACTTTGACCGGCTCCGAGAGTGAAAAATATAAATCATACATGACCGCACCTAACCTTAATTAACCTCCACGTTCTAATGGTCACTAATTTAAGACGAAATTCGATACAAGTTACGGTATTAGTATTCCTCCGCGTTTGGTGTAGCTAAAGTAAAATTTAACCAAATAAACTTATGATGTGAGGAATATTACCCTTCGTAGACATAGTTTCACAAATAGGAATTGAAGTCTGTAATTGTCGTCTGTTTTAAAGTTTTGTTTAATTTTTTTTTATTTGGGAGGACATGGGGGTGAAGTACTCTCAGAAATTTTTAAATAGTAAGTTTTATACTGATATAGATGTAATTGTTGGTTTCTGTTACTACTGGTGTATATTTATGGAAAGGGTGAAATTTTGATCGGTCTGTAGTTTTCGAGATGATTATTTTCGCCGTATTTCAGGTTATGGCACTGCTTTAGCGGACGGTCCTCAAGGATATTACTAGTTTTCTCCATTTTTGCGCAAATTTTCATGTAGTTGGCCTAGATTGAGTTATTTTAGGTTAGGTAAGGTATACTACGGAACTAGGGTTGCGAAAATAAACTGCCACGTTGACTTGCATGTAAACACCACACCAAAACTAGTTACCAAAAGGAAAACCTGAACATCCACATGAATACTCTCTTTCGCCTTAAATTTTCCAAAAAGCCCACTCCTTGAGGACTGAGCTCTTATATTAATATGTTGTTTCTTCGACATATTAAAAAAAAAAAAAGCCCAATCCTTGGGAGTCAGTTCACTCGAAACTTGCCCTCTGGATGGTGGACTAGGAACCTGGGGTTAACTTTAGCAGATGGTCCTCAACAAAAATGGAAAATTTAAGGTGAAATAGAGTATTCATGTGGTGGTTACAGGCTAGTTAACGTGGCAGTTTATTTTCGCAACCCTAGTTCCGTAGTATACCTTACCTAACCTAAAATAACTCAATGTAAGCCAACTACATAAAAATTTGCGCAAAAATGGGTAAAATTAGTAACATCCTTGAAGACCGTCTGCTAATGCAGTGCCATAACCTGAAATACGACGAAAATAATCATCTCGGAAACTACAGACCGATCAAAATTTCACCCTTTCCATAAATTACACCAGTAGTAACAGAAGCCAATAATTATATCTATATCAGTACAAAACTTTAAAACACGATAATTACAGACTTCAATTCCTATTTGTGAAACTATGTCTACGAAGGGTAATATTCCTCACATCATAAGTTTATTTGGTTAAATTTTACTTTAGCTACACCAAACGCGGAGGAATACTAATACCGTAACTTGTATAGAATTTCGCCTTAAATTAGTGACCATTAGAACGTGGAGATTAGGTAAGGTTAGGTGCGGTCATGTATCTTCATGTTTTTCACTCTCGGAGCCGGTCAATTAGCGCGTTACTTTCTTGGTGTAGTTAAACTAAAATGAACCCGTTTATTTGGCAAAAGCAGTATCAGGCCAGCCAATTGTGAGAAAAAATCTTGAGAAAGCATCTTCAAAAACACATCAGAAGCTGATTATAATTCACAGTAACTTCTTAAAAATATAAAAATCGTTGCACTCACCAAGTAAATTTATTAATTCCGTATACCAAAACGAGAAACGTGAAGCGGACTGCAGCAGAATTAAAAAAAACTACACATTTCTGTCACGTAACACTGACACCCAACTAGCAGGCATAATACGGATTAAATGAAATGTCATGTGACTCATTAAACATTTCATAGATATGAAATAGCTGGTAAGAAGATCATAACAGCACGTTCGAATAAGGCGAAACTGTATTTGGTAATACGCGTAAGTGATATTAAAGATAGAAACATAAATTTAGGATAAAAATAAATTAATTATTTTACATAAAAACTAATAAGCTGTGAATATTTCAAACGTAAGTTCTATGAACCACGTAACTAACAAAAGACTGTTACTTCTGTATAAATTGAATGTAATCTTAATGTATCGAGAGAACGAAAAAAAGAAAAAGTGAGTGTGAATAATAAAACGAAAAGAAAAATATATTGTAATAGAAGTACTAGTAGGCTAGAGTACTTACTGAAATGTGTCACTCCGTGGGTTCAAAGCTTTGACAAATAGTTATTTATATAAGTAAACAAGTAAAAAAAAAAAAGTGCTCGGATAGGCGCCACCCTGGATAGCCTCGCTAACACAGGGAAACAATTTATATATATGTTGCGATTTCGAATTAACGAAATTGTATTTAAACCTAACGGCCAGTATCTTCCAAAGCTTTACACGAAGGCAGATCAGAGCATCCGTTATTTTAGTAAGAATTTATTGACGAGTGGCTCTAATACGTGGTTTGTTTATTTTAATATATGACCCCCTTATATCTCTAACTATCTGATCAAAGAGTTTCTAATATGCGGCAGGTCAGACAAAGAATCCTTAATGTAACCAGGCAACTCAGCGCTAAGCAATACTTCTCATAATTTATCAGTTCGGATGAAGCAACAATATGAACTTTTACGAGAATTATACAGCTAATTGATAGTTCTGATTATGCAATTAGCTTAGAGGTTAGCACGATATCTCCGTAATGTGAATACTTCGCTGCATCACACCACGGCACAAAAAAGATTTAATTATATGATGAGTTTTGCCTCAATATTACCTTTTTCGTGTTAATTACGGTTAGGAGGGGAGTTATCTTCGGTTTATCTGCTTCAGTTAGCATACCTATTGTCAAGCAGACAAACAACAAGTGTCACCTTTATTCTTATTAGTAATTTCCAAAGGCCGTCTCCTCTTTTAGCCTGAGCTATTGTTGGGATTAACGACTTTGGTATTGATAAAAGAGTTGCTTTTAACTTACTATCCCGACATTTTATAATTTATCTCTGTCTGACCCACTCGTTACAGTAATGGCTAATAAATAAATAGTACTAGAATATTATCGTTCACACTCTCTCTGTCAATTACATGATCTTGAAGTACCGAAGCTTGAGTTTAATTTTATATCCAAAATTAATTAACATCACAGAAGCTTAATTCAAATATATTATTATTACGTAGAGATCAGACTTCCGCTGCCTGAAAACACAAAGAATTAATTCCCTATGTACCAGTAGCCGCACCCAACCACCTTACTCTTCCGTGAGCCTGGATTTCTAGATACCCTTCATTACCGTACCTAGTTCAAGACCCCTTTAAAGGCAAAGATCTCGAACTGAGTGAAGCTCAGAAAAAATCTCAGAGAAAAAAAAAAGTTATTCTCAGGGAAGAATTTCATTATCAAAATTATGTACTCAAATTTGATAGCTAAGAAAATAGAAATCAGAGTGTACTAGTTCTTGCTCTCTTTTTCCTCGAAGAATATATTTATTTTACGTGCCCCCTGTAGAGGATTTGTCTCACCCCCTCCTATTCCACATCAATTTTGTTGCGTCTCGACTCGAAGGTGCTGTCCTGGTTACTGAGCCCGGAGCTTTTCCGAAAAATGGTATTTATAGGCCTAGCCTTACCTATCTGGCCAGCGTCAGTTACGCAAAAAACGAATTGGAAAGTTTAACTGACCAGCTTTCTGATTGGTCGAAACAGCTTGGTGCTTTGCTCGAAGCAGGAAAGAGACAGTACAACTCTGGTAAAAAGTATTTTATCCCCCTAAACTCTATATGGAAAGAGAAAAATCTAATATGTTAACATATACAAAGTTATACAGTTTACAAATACATGATTAAATAGAGTTACACATAACTTATCAACAATTGTAGAATCACAATTACACATACATATAGACTTAAAACTAAGAACTGGCCAGTTCATTACCTTAAAATTAACATATTTAAATATGACGAGAAACACAAAAAACGGAAACAAAAAAAAAAAAAAATCTCTACAAAGTAACAGCCCAGAAGAGCTGAGGTGTTACAAACGTTGGTTCGAGTTTCAAAAATTTCTCTGTGTTCTTATACAGGTGGATCAGTTATCTATACCCTTCTCAAATCACAACCCATAATATTTTCAACTATCCAAAATAGTGGCTTCTAGGGAAATAACAATGATCACTAGGGTAATAATAATGATTAGTAAGGTGAATAATGTCATAGTTTTAATGAAGAGAAATCCAAATAATATTGGTTGTTAAGGAAATAATTATGGTTACTAGGATAACAACAAAGTCTAAACACATTCACCTTAGTTGATGTCTCTCATATAATGGGTCTAACTGGATTCATCCGCGATGCAATATATATAAGTAAGTGTAACTATGAAAATTAAAAGTTTAGACAAAGTAGAAAAATGCCCCCCCCCCCCCTCAGATGTTCTCACAAAATGTACAGTCTATACATAGTCATAAATCATGAGTGAAGGAATTTTTCTAATATTTTTACTCATTTGCCCTATACGCGTCCTTTAATATTCCTGTCAGTGACATCATTAATAATACAATTCCTTAAACCTCCCTAAGGGAAGGTTCTAGAACGCAAGTTCCCTTGTAATAGTATTAAATATAGAGAATAATCTTACATGATTTTTATGAATTTCATTTCTTACAGATGCGTTTACTCAGTTTTGTCGATACATATGATCATAAATGTTAATAGATGGATAATTTTAAATGACATGAATCACTGACTCAACAGCAACAGTGTGCTCTCTGTATTCACCAGTTTTGTTTACATTTTACATCAAAGGTAGGCAGAAAAGTGTCATTATAGCTATCACTTTAATACTTGAATTGCATATTATTAAAATATTAAAGAAAGAAATTAACTATAACAAATGATTTCCATTATTTTTTGTAGTTTTGTACAGCATTTTGACACATTGTTTATGAATTTAATCAAAGTTGCAATCTTTTTTTGTTTCCTACTTTTGACATGTTGTAGTACTCAACTTCGGCCATTATGATGCAGATGGCATGAAGAACGTTCCGATGTTGTTGTGTTTAAATAAGGTTTTCTAGTTTAATGTTTTTTGTTATGTTATAGCAACTTTAATAATTGGATTTATATTTATGTTTTAATTTAGATTACGTAGATTTGGCAAGTGTAAGTTGTAATGTAGCTACTGTTGTATACCACGTGTATTTTTGTACGGTTTCATAGTGGTGGGAAGTTTTATATATATACTTTAGGCAATACTTTACAAGGGCATAGAGCACCCGGAACTCCTCAAAATGATATGTCTTGCTTAATACAGCCATGAAAAACACTAAAATACATGCAAAATAAAAAAAGTCCTAAAGTTGACCTTGTGATGTTACAATAACATGACAAATTCTACTTTTTTTTTTATTATTTTTTTTGCACATATTTTAGGCCCCTTCATGGACATAGAAAGCAAAAACATAGCATTTTCAGAAGTTCCGAGTGTTACATCACACTTCAAATGATTGTAGAACATCGAAACAAAAATTAACCTTACCTTACTGAAGCGCAAAATTAAATTTTCCTGACTTTTTTAATTTCCAGCAACAGTCAGCTATTTCTGGTTTAACGCTGATGCACCAATATGCTAACAAACATACAGCAACTACAAGTGATAAATTTGCTTGACGGAACCATGTGCCAGAAAACATCGACGAGTAAAAATTGCATGTCTCTTTCTCGTATTTCTTTTGGCAGCTGAATGCTAGTATTTATAACCTAAAAACAGAATGTCCGCCGCAAATTCGTACATATCTCACAACTCCGTAATACCAATGATGTTTAAAGAAATTCACAATATCGGCCATTTGTCACGGCCCACGAACAACGTTGCTGAAGCTGAACTCACTTCGAACTACTGGTAACGACTAATACAACACGATTCCCAGGGAGATGACTACTTTTATTAAATTTCCTCATGCAAATGTAAACCTAAAAAAGCGCCGAAAAGTGGAAACAATATCTCGGAAAAGTCGTATGTGCAATAAAAAGCACCGAACCTTAGTTACCTAGCCTCGACGTACGCTTGATCACTACTTTTATTACATTTCCTAATGCATATATACATAAAAAAAGAGGAAATGTTAATGCACGACAATGGGCGGTACCTTGGAACATATGTTCCCCTAAGAAGCTTGTCTGGTAATTAGCAATGTACAAAAGTCCCGTCTGGCAACACTGAGACCTGCGCCACTGTAAGAGTAAAAACAGAAAAATAAAAACATGGTGCAATGCTCACCTACTAGGTAAGTTAGAACATTGAATATTTGTTTAGATTTTGTTGCAAGTGTCCTTACCCTTAATTTTGCACACGGTTTAGGAAGTTCTGAATGCCAATTACTCAAGGAAACTCCATATTAAAAACTTACACCTCCATAAAAGAGAAGGAGCTCTTCTAAAGTATTATATATATATATATATATATATATTTGGGTAATAAATGCTAATTGTAATGTGTTTGGGTTAACTATAGTAGTGACGGACCAATTTTTAGAAATTTACAGGATGAATTCAGATAATTGTGTGATGTTTGTGAGTAATTAGGAGCAAAATAGTAATGTGGGTGGCATTATAAGTGAATAATAATGTTGTTGTAGTGTGTTTTTAAGATGTTTTAGGACGCACTGCATGTTGTGGCGGAAGGAACTATTTTGCATAGAGTTACAGTTGTTGCCATGTGGAAGGCGGTAAGGCAGTGTTCAAATGTTGCGTCTTTATGATCGTTGTGACATTTCTTGCGTTAGTTTTATTGAATCGTATAGAAATGACGAGGGAAAGTTCATTTTGAAGCTTATTTAGCAGAGGATTTATGTAAGGAAAGGAAAAGGCCCCGAAACAATTGTACACGATTTTCCCATGGAAATTGGGACACTCTAAACGTCTGTGTACTGAAAGTAAGCGCGAATAAAAATACATTTTGTATGTTCAGTAATTTAAGATAATTAACAAAAAATGCAAAGAAGGAATTGTTAATAATAAATATGAACATATAAAAATATATTTTGTAAAGATACATGACCGCACCTAACCTACACGTTCGTATGGTCACTAATTTAAGATAATCTACGAAACGTGAAAGAAAACAATTGCGTAAAGATCTGGGGTGCCGGCAGTGTGTAATGTGCGTGTTTTCAGTGATTTTGGTTTGGTTTTAGTGATTTTAAAATTGGTCCGTCACTACTATAGTAATGCCATGTGTTCTAATTATGATTATGTAGATTTGTTATGTCCAAGTTGTAATCATGTGCGAATTTATAGTTTTTTTTTTTTAATTTTGCCCCCATTCATTTCAGAATCACTTAAGATTACCCCGGAATAGCTTCCACTTTTAAATTAATTAACCTCACAGGGTCTCTCTCCTAAGTAAGTCGATTAATGGTGTAATGCACCGTTTTATATCACGTGTATTTTGGTAAGGTGTGTAAAACTGTCTTAGTGATAAAAAACTTGTAATTGCTTCTATCCTGTATTGTGTTTTAATTTATCTTACGTCGATTTGATATGTTATATTAGTGTTTTCTCATATTTTCCCAAGGGTTCTTGTTATGAAAGTGCTCTTTTTTAATAATTTGCTACGGAGAAGAATAAATTGTAGCTGTAATATTGAATTAAGTTCTATAAGATGTTAGTTCCCTGCATTCATCTGCTACAATTTAACTTAATTGTAGTGTTACGGTGCAATACATTATTCTCCATTGCAGTTAAAAAAAAAGGAGCACTTTCATAACACAAGGATTCTTGGAGGTGGAGGGGGCAGTATTCTAGAACCTTGCCTTGGCACCTACTTGGTCATTAATCTTCGCTTTCGTTGCTATTTTTTTAATTCTACCCATCATTTTTTTCAGGTACATGAAATAAAGGTTTCTCTATCCTAACCCAAGAAAATTCCATTTTCGCAGTTTTGCGACATACGAGGTTGCTGCTCAACACCGTCGGTAGTTAAAAATGCAACTTTGTACATGCTTCTATTCAATTTTCTAAACTAATTCTTTAACAAAAAAAATTAAAAAAAATACTTGCTGATGACGAACACTTACATTCGATAATTTGTCGTAATTTTCCTCCATCTTTATCTTCTCTACTTCTTGCCCTTCTGCCATCATTTATCAACTTGACGTTAACCAGCGACTTGAACTACGGCACCACTTCGCGAAAATTAACGAAGTCAGCCGAGTGAGTATCGTCTGCATGCCGAAGGATGACCACGGAACAAATTAAGAGGAGTTATTGCATTCTGTCCAAGCTCGCTATTGCCATTTAAAACCATGGTAATATTTTAGCTCTAATTCTCTTATCATATGAGATATCGTTGTGCTCTTTTTTGTTACATAGATTAAATTGTATGTAACAGTTGTCATTAGTACTTTCCTCCGATAAGCGTAGGAAAAATAATTTTAATTAATAAAAGTAATAATTAAACATCGAATTGACAAACTGAAGGGTCTCCTCCACAGCTGGAAACCGAGTCAATGCACTGTGGAGTGCGGGGATAATTTTACAATCTGTCTGTCAAGTCTCAAAAGTTTGCGCGCGCGTTTCAGAGACGAACCTATGTTTACATGTTGTGTGTGTGTGTTGTGTCAAGGTTACTATATTTTCTTGTGTGCAGTTGCAGAGTGGCTACGACGTTCCAGCGTTCCAAAGTCGACTGCGATGCAATTCCATTTGCCATTCAAGCATCGCGGAAGTATTGCAGTAAAACAGTCCCAGAAGTATAGGATTCATCGTTTATACTGAATCAACGTCTGTAGGGATGTCTGAAAGCTAAGTTCACTATTATAGTTTTCAAGCAGGAAAAGTTTTAAACAAAATAACTTATAACCGAAGTTTACACGCTTTATTGATGAGAACTATTTTGGGCGGAATTTCAAGGTTGCCATATCTGATATGAGAGAATTATCTAAGGGGAAAAAAATAATTCGATGAGAAAGTTAACGTTCTGTGTGACTTGTGGAAGAAGGACAGTAAGAAATTTATAGTATCTTTTGTGTGAATACGTCACCTATGAGTGTGTGGTAGAACTTTCTAACAAATGACAAAACGAAAGGAAAATGTGTAAGTACCGATAACGATATTTAATGCAAAGTGGAAACACTACAGGACGAATTCGACTGATAGACGAGTGGCCACACCTACACTACCCTTCTCCCCGCTCCCAGCACACTCAAATCTGACATCCTCGAAAAGAAGTGAGGGCTCTTAACGCGCAAATGTTTACGAAAAAAAAAAAAAAAATTTTAAGTTTATATTTATTTGAAATGAAAAACACTTACCTTATTTATACCGAGGAATCCATGTGTTGAGGTGATAACGTAGGCTGCGTTGAATTCCCAGATGAGATACAGATAAGTGGGAGGAAGCGAGTTAAAAAAAAGTAGTGAAGTTCGATCATGCGAAATACTCCAAATATACACATCACATTTCAACTGAAGTTTCCTCTCTCTCTCTTCTTTTTTTTTAACGAGTTTCCAGATGAATTATTATACATAACATCATATTTTAAATAAAACTTTTAAAACGCAAGTTCCAAAGGAAACACTCCATAAAATATATATACATCACCTTTCGGCTTGTTTTAAAACGCAAGTTTCAAACAAAACACACACACGCACGCACCAAAAGAGCATGACATTGCAATGTAGTCTATCCCCGGTTCACTTGTTTCACTCATGGTGTAACAGTAAGGATACTGCAATATCCTGTACTTCACTTGAACTTGGTTTTGTAATCCCTTGCTTATGCGTAACTTTCTTCTTCTTGGTCGAAAAGAGTTTTCTCTGTTTCTCTATGTTTCTCTTCGCTGTCGTGGATTTCGAAAGTAATTTGGAAGCTTTAAAAAGATGCAATTGCTTTATTCAAAAGTTGCACCTCTTCTGATGTATTGATCTTATGAAGGACATTTCTGATGCGTTCTTCAACCATTTGTTTTTGGGTTATTAAGAAAGTGTCAGAATTTTGCTTTTTAGATACTTGCTCCAATATTTCTGTTGTTTTATTACGTACTTTGTGAGCGTCTCTTTTTCAATTTCTTGCTTCCACTCCATGAAACTCTGAAATGATGGAAACTGCTTTTCTTGTGATTCCACTGTAAGAGCATGTTGTAACGCAAAATGTTCGTGCAATTTTTTTCTCCGTCCGTTACAAAAGTGCATAGAACACATTTAAGGTGATTTTTCTTAATTGGTTGTTCTGCATGAAACTTGCGTTTGTGATATCTGAAATTTTCAAGGTGATTGAATTGTTTATCACAATTTGGGCATTGATAAGCAAATGATTTCTGGGTCTTTAAAGGAGGCGCGATTTCGTTTAATTTATTCGGATGTGCTTTCGAAACATGACGCCTAAGTGATTTGTTATGGTCATAGTTCTTTCCACACTCTGAACATACATGCTGTTTAATTTCGTTCATTTTGATCGACTTTACTCACACATCAACGCACTATAAATACGAACACAAAAACACACTAAATACGAAGAGAAAATAAAGCTCCACGAAATCCACTAAAAACTACAAGAAACAACACAACGAACGACTGTTCTCCCGCTAGAATATAGGAAAAGGAGCCCTCAGCCCGCCAAGCAGTTAACCAGAAAAATAAACCCAGACAGCAGTTTCTTCATACCTAAGAGGTTAAAAAAATGCCGGTGGTATTCAGAATTGGTTCATTTCAAATGTATTATCAAAATACTGTATAATTAAATATCATAGGGTATAGGATTCGGTTTCATTAAATAACATTTTTAAAAAATGCCGCTCCGACGCAAGGAGAGTGACTTGACGTTAACCAGCGACGTATTTTGTTCCGTGGTCATCCTTCGGCATGCAGACGATACTCACTCGGCTGACTTCGTTAATTTTCGCGAAGTGGTGCCGTAGTTCACGTCGCTGGTTAACGTCAAGTCATTTATCATTATCAGGGGCTGTTCATCTGAACTTCGGGTCCCGCTCGTGTCCCTTCGGAAACCACGCCTCCGTTACGTCACAGGCGGATAGCGCATAGGAAATTTCTTAAGAGGTGGTGACAAAAAATGTATTGTGGCCTTTTTGATAGGAATTTTTTGATAAAACAAAAACCTGTATCTACGCTATATTGCCTACAATATGAGACAGATTTGGTTTCAATAGCTACAGTACTATCAGAGCTACGGCCTGTTATTTGAGTTCGATAATCAATTTTTTATCCTTAAATAATTTATTATGGCTGTTTGGATGGGACTTTTTTTTATATAATAAGGAATAATAGTATATAAATTCAGTAGCCTTCCACATATATCTATATAAGGAAAAATTGCGGTATAAAACATAAATTTTTGCTTGTAATGAAATTTCCACTCCTTTCAAAATTCCTAGTGTCGTATGTTTTCCTTGTACGGACAAGATTATTTTGATTACAGTAAAAATACCAGACATCTCTATGAAATGTGATGCTTTAGAAATAACCTTTCAGTAGTTACTTCAGATTTTCTTTTTACTCAAAGCGATGAGTAAAAAAATAATAAAAAATACTTTTTAAGACATATTTTTTTGAAAACAATATGTACATATTAAAAAGTGAAAAATATTTTTTTATGCATGACTAAAAAGAAAAGCATATACAGTCCTTTATAAGTTATTGAATTGGCGCGCCCTATGCTTTTCCTTTTAGTCATTCATAAACAAAATTATTTTTCACTTTTTAGTACGAATTGTATAAGAAAAGTATGTCTTTATTTTTTAGTTATTTCTGTTTTCGTATAGTTTTTCTCAAGCTAATGTTTCCTGACCTAAATCCTAAAGCGTTCTGCAACCAGTCAAACGACAGATCGTTGCAAGTTAGTATTTATTTTAGGCTAAAGAAGTCCATATTAAAAAGAAATATTATAATATGCTTTAAAAATATAAAACTCTATGAATGTAACAATAGAATATTGTATTGTCGCTGTGCAAATTTCATCATTGCGTGACGTCGGGAAATAAGCTAAATTAACGTTGAAAGATTTGAGGACACCACGAACCATTGTGAACTAAAGAAAAAAGAATGTAAACATCTTGTATTTTTACATTTCCAACATGTTATACTAGCAGAGAAATCAGCGAGACCTTCTTGTCAGTATCATAAACAAAAGAAAGCATTGGTATAAACTTCACGAAAAATTCGGGAAATGAAATGAAAAAATAAATGTAAGAAAATAAATTTGCCTTGTTTTTTTTTTTAACCTTAAGTCCTGAAAGGGCCTTCAGACGATAAGAAAGGTCAATTCCTTATAAACCTTTGCCCATTCTTAATACACCAGTAAAAAAATATATCTTTACCAGTCAAGGAATAAAATTAAAACTTTCGTGGTCCATCAACACAGTCCGTGGTGTTTATCAGTTCGCGCAGTGCCCCTGTATTATTCTAATAGATCAGCTAATAAGACCTTGTAATTGACATAAGCTTAAGAAAAAAATCTGTATAAACTTCAAGAACATAACAAAGTAGCTCAAAAGAAAGAAGAAATAGAATAAAATTAACATTTTGTGGAATATATTCGCTCTTTTCCGGTCTAACCACCCTTCTGATTATTAAACACCCTTCATCATCATTTTAAAATGTTCAAAGAAACTGAAGAATTGACAGCAAAAATGTTGACCTTGGGTGGGGGAAGTAGTTATTTTTGTATAAAAAAATTAACATCCAAAAGATTTTTATAAAATTATTTTCATTATAAACTGATGAAAAATTGAGATTCAAATCAAATAACAGGCTGCAGCTCTGAAACTACTGCAGCTATTGAAAGGAAATATTTTTTATTTCATAGTCCATATATTGCAAAATATAACAGTTTTTGTTGTATCAAAAAATTCCCATTCAAAAGATTTTTATAAAATTATTTTTATTATAAACTGATGAAAAATTGACGATTCAAATCAAATAACAGGCTGCAGCTCTGAAACTACTACAGCTATTGAAGCAAAATATTTTTTATTTTATAGCTCATATATTGCAGATTGTAACAGCTTTTATTGTATCAAAAAATTCGCACTCAAATGGCAATAATAAATTATTTTCCCTCCGCCTATTGAAGGGTTCCCTATGTGCTATCCGCCCGTGACGTCACTGTCGCAAAAACCGTTAGAACATGATTCTGAACTTCGGAAGCGCCTGATGAACATACCTTCTCACTTATTCTGTTCTTGAGCATTATCGCCTTCCAGCGTTGCCAACCGGATATATGAGAATTATCGTACCAGTTGGCTAAAAATTATCGATTTTACAATAAAATTATCGTACCGCATTCCAATACCGGTAATATTTTGGCATGTATTAGTAAGATATCAAACAAATAGTAGCTTTGCAAAAATTGCTAAGAACAATATTATCCAGAGTTTCTCAAGTTTATTCGTACATATAGTTCCTTTAAATCTAACTCTTTTATTTTTAGCTCGCATAGATAGGATATTGTGTATTATGCTTTTCGCAAATTCGAAATTTGATTAAAACTTTAACAAATTGTTAGCCTTTACAGGCAATCGTGTGTAATTCTTTGCTCTTATTATGTGAGAAGAAAGATAGCAACCAGAACCTCGGCACTATAGATGTCATTCTGACATTCACATCGTTGGAGTCAGGCGAAATCTTGAGTAATCCTTACTCAATATGGTCGCCGTGAGAAGGATTTGAAACCACCTCGCCTTCTCGATGGTTATTCACAGTCAGTGATCGTCATCTCAAGAGAAACGTGGTTCATCGCACGTTGGAAAAACTAAGCAAAGCGCGAATTGATAGCTTCTTATCCTTATCACTTTCAACTAAATCTAAATAAACTAAAATCTTGTTGATCTAATGCACTCTTTCGCATACTCAGATTATATTTCTCAGCGTGATACGAATAATTTTCTAATCGTCATTCGCAAGACAAGAAGGTTGACGAAAAATCACCAACTTTCCACATAAGACAAGAGAACTTGGTACAGACGCATGGCATACCTTAACCAGTTCTAAACAATATCACTATTAACATCTTTTACGTAATCTGAATTACTGTACACAACAACACTGGAAAAACGCAGTGAAGCAATAAATTTACTCTCAGCGTATATGTCACGTCGGCACAGCAAAGGGCAGGTTTTTTTTTATAGATTCAAGCAACGGATGAGCAGAGAAAGCCACAAAAGTTTTTGTAGAGTGAGGGAGAGTGTCGGACAAGCACATTGCTGTCCAAGTATTTGGAAAATGTGTTTAACAGTCTGACAATCTTGTTTTATCAAAAGTTACTAACAAAAGTCCATTGACCAACTAACTTTTCTTTGCATTTGTTGCTTTTATATTTCTAAACATGAGATCACAAAATTATCGTACATTTCCATATTATCGTATAGGTATTATCGTACAAGGGGTAAAACATGGAGGAATTAAAATAGATTCATCCAAGAGGTATCGTACAAAACGATAATTATCGTACATGTTGGCAACGCTGTACGCCTTCAGCTCGACTCACGGTGTCGATTACGACTACCATAGATAAAGAATACTATAGATAGCACGCTGCCATATATTTGAAATGTTACCCGTTTTCCTGCTCTCTAGCGCTTGACAACAGAAACTACGAAAGTGAAAAGAAGCAAGGGTATCAAGCGCAATATCAGCATTTTTAATATTACATGCAGAACAGTCTTAAGGCCATCTCTAACTGTCAGAAGGAGCAGGGAAGCATTGGAAGTTTGATCAGCTATTTGTTTCCCTGGAACGCATTTTACATACTTATGGCTTGAAGATACCTAAAAGGGTTCACGGTTCAACAACAACTGTATGATGAATATTTTTGAATAATAATAAACTTGGCAACATGTGATTGACCGGCCAATGGTTGTATCATGTTTCAGTCTTTCCTTTTTGGTTTGGCTGGAATAGCTGGAAAGAGAACACACACACACACACACACACACATATATATATATATATATATATGCGTCTACAAGGAAGTAAAGAGCTTCAGATATTTCATTGCTGACGGTTTGTTGTCGATAAAAAAAGGTAAATAATAACATGCATTGTGTATGATAAGCTACACATGTCATTAGAAGAAGGATGAAAATGTGTTTCGTCACTTTATTTTGTGTGAAGCAGCTATTTGGATGAAGACAGAAGAAAAAAAGTGGTACTTCCCTCTCCTCCTTTCCTTCCCCAAACCATCCAACGTGATATATGAGGCTGACCACTAAGGGAGGAGAGAGTCAAGACTACAACCACTATGGTAGCCTTTGCTGCAACATATCTCTCTGTGTGTACGTGGTATGTGTGTGTTTGTGTGCGTGCGTGTCTGTGTATTAGAATGAGGCAGATTGTAGGAGTAGTAAAGGAAAGAGAAAGGGGACGGGAGTAGGCTGTGATACATCGGCAACGAAAATATTGCCGAGTGCGAACTTAGAAAAATTAGTTTGTTTTACATCCATGAAATTTCTGTAACTATATAAAATATGACCCGTCTATAGAAGTATAAATTAGATACACATTCTAGGATACGACATTTTGGAGTACAATGTGTTGTTTTGTACTTTCCACATAAAACTGATTCGATATATCACTCATCAATACATATAACCTCTCCATCTTCAACAATGACTACTATTACGCTTCCAATCAATGTTGAGTGAAGGCAGAGTTGTGGCTACTGGGGGAGAGGATTGGTTGAGCAGGATCTACAATGATATTAACCTTATCTGTACGACATTTATTTCAATTTTAGAATTCCGTTTTTGCTAGATTTAGTGACCTAGATCAGGGGTCTTCAAATGGCCGGACCCCAAAGTCTTCTTTCCTGGACTTCCACGGTAATACGAATTTGGATTTGAATTTATTTATAGCCTTTAGCATCTTTGGTTCACGTCGGGTTTGATACGATGTCTCGAATAATGTGTGAATGTATAGTAACCCCATTGACAAGGCGACGGCGGTCGGATGGCGGGCCAACAGGGACGAAATGGCGGGCCTGTAGCGACTCTCGCCGCCGGCCCGCGCACGATTTTACACTAATGCAGCCGGCGGTCCGCCGGCGGCATGCCACTCCGTCTCCGCCAGAAATCCCAGCTAGGCCGCTCTCGTCCCGCCACTGAGCCGCCGCCTCCTCGATACCGCCTTCGTCCCGCCACGATACCGCTATTATCCCGCCCGTCTTCTCCCTGATTCCTCTTTTAGTCGGATTTGCTTTGACACGAAAAAGAGTTAATTTAAATCAAGTACCTTCTGAAAATATACATTAAATCCATATGGTTGCGGAAATCGAACACCCTTACGTCACGGAACACGTTGATGGTACCGTACTATAATGTAATTGTGTTTTGGCTGTAAGGTGACGTTTGGTGGTAGAGGGCAGCGAACCAGAACGAAATTAACGTGTATTAACAGAAGAAACTTAACCGCTATTGTGACAAAACAAACTGGACTAGAAGAGGATTATCAATTTGCAGAAGGAATCAGACTGCGCCATATGAAACGAACTTTATACAGTGGCGAAAATCTACAATTGAAGGATGCAAAGATAACCAAAACTGCTTAAAACTATAATAGTCTTGTACATCTAAAATAATGATAATAATAAATAAATAACTCAAAATCATACTACTGAAAATCACATACGAAAAATATTAAACGCAACAAGAATGCTGCAGTTTTCCACTGCACACTTCCAGAGTTTTGTTTAACGTGCAGTTCTAAAATAAAATGTGCGGTTCAAACTTTCATTTTGCACAGTTTTAAAACATAACTGAAGTACCAAGTACAATAAAAAAAAGTGCATTCTCTCTTAACTGTTATGGAGAAAAAATTAAATGTGTAACAAGCAATGTCTTTTTAGGGGAAATTTGCAGGTCTAAAACTCACTAACAAAAAAAAAAAAAAAATCTGCACCCTTCTGTTATGCATTACTAACGAGGGGGCGCTCTTTCAAGCCCATAAATTGTGAATCAAATACAATAATGATTAATGAATAGTAATTGTTCTAATGATGGTAATGTAAAGCGAATTTCGCCTTTCCTAAATACACAGTCGAACTTCCAATGATTATTAATTTTAAATTATTATTAAAATGCTAAAAGAGCAAATAAGAAAAGCAGACCTTGTGCCCCCCACCCTTGTTGGTTGGAATAATTTGTACTCCTGGTAATTGAAAACTATGATAATGTCAGACAGTAAACGACGACCAAGCATTAAATTAAACATACTATACATATATATGTTCAAGAAATGAATATACATGGGCATGTTACATGAAGTGTTATTGAAATTTTACAGTGTAAACTAAGATGTATGTGCCATTGGAATACACACAAAAATACTCCTTCCTGCATTTTCGTTGGACATGTGTTTACCATAAGGAATT
>JAGDQP010021339.1:0-31884 GCA_022664845.1 Lepisma saccharinum
GGCAAAGTATAATCATGGATATAGATACATTTTATGCGCCGTTGATGTGTTTTCACGTTATGCGACTTGTATTCCTGTTAAGAACAAAACGGGTCCTGTTATGGCTAAAGCCATCACAAAAATTTTGAAATCGGTAAAATTTCCATTCGTTCATTGTCAAACTGATTTAGGAACCGAGTTTTATAATCGTCATGTAAAGCACATCTTTGAAAAGTATCGCATCAACCATTATAGTGTCCATTCGGAAATGAAAGCAGCTCTTGTAGAACGATTCATACGCACATTAAAGGAAAAAATGTACAAATACTTTACGGCTGAAAATACGTATCGCTACATTGACGTACTAGACGATCTTGTACATAGTTATAATCACACTATTCATTCCACCATTAAGATGACACCTGCAAACGTTAATGATTCCAATGTAAATCAAGTCTGGCAAACCTTATACGGAAACAAAACTAAAACCAAATCCAAATGTAAATTGCATCCGGGAGATTATGTTCGGGTTAGCAAATATAAACATAAATTGGAAAAGGGATACTTGCCGAAATGGTCTCGTGAAATCTTTATTGTAGACCAATGTGTGAAAAGTACACCAGTTACCTATAAAATCAAAGACTGGAACGGCGATCCCATTAAGGGAATCTTTTACTCTCAAGAACTTCAAAAAGTCCTTGTAGGGAAAAAGAAAACATATCTCATTGAAAAAGTATTAAAGCGACAAAAAGGTTGGGTCTATGTAAAATGGTTAGGATATCCTCCAAGTATGAATAGCTGGGTGCGACAAACAAACGTTCAGTCGACTTCGTGATGTCGTCCGAGCAGGGTTTCAATGAATTTTATGTAACCCTACCATCTAATGCAAGCAGTCATATCTTTGAAAAAACAACAGCATCATATACGACTAAACTATGACAACCAGTCCATTTGACGGGTGACTGGGTGGTGGGTGGAACCGGTATTACAATCCCGTGGAGTTTTTATAATCTTCAGCACGAGGAAGAAATTATTATTCAAACACGAGGGAAAAAGAAAACCGAATACAATATTAAATTTCCTCCCGGCTACTATGATTCTGTTCCTCGAATGTTGGAAAGTATTCCTCGCATTCTCCAAGACCAACAACATGAACAAGGTCAAAAAGAAAAATAGAGCGAAAACCAGCGAATATTAACTTTACTTGAAAAAATACTTAAAGTTACAGTTTTCAATAATAATCACGAAGAAGGGGACGAGGACGACGAGGGTTTTCTTCTCGATGAGGAAAGTAATAATGATGATGCAACGGCAATTGATGATCCTGTCATGTTACATTATGATAGTACACGGCATCAGGTCTTTATTAAACATCGACGTTACCGTCGCCGACAATATGTGATTGGTATGACGCCAGGCTTACAAAATATATTTGGATTCAGTAATGATCCAGATGTAAGTACACGCGCCATTCACTTTTACCCTATACATCGTAGCAGACGACCCATGATTCTAACTGCTGTTGCACCGTATTCATGTAATTTGGAATATAATATTCCATCTGAAATTAATGTTTGTCTTGATATTGTCAAGACTCAGCCTAATATTGGCCAACTTTTGCGAAAGATTAGCGTACATGAATACCAGTATGGTCAAATCCAATCATTTATTTTTGATCATCCACAGTATGTTAAAGTGGAAAAGAAATATTTTGATACCTTACACGTAGACTTGAAAGACGAACATGGTAAAAATTTGCCATTTCAATTTGGAACGTCAAGCATTACACTTCACTTTAAACAGAAAGCAACATCATGATTTCTGAAAGTACAGATGATAGTTTCTACATCACCCTAAGTTCCAATGCTAGTACACATACGTATGCTGCTAATACATCCAGCCATTTTCGTAATATTCTAAATCATCGTATACAGTTAAATGATGCTTCGTGGATGGTAGGTCTCGCAGAAATTCATATTCCCCTTACATGTGAAAATGTTCTTGAAGGAGAAAATATCTTCTGGTTTGATTTAGCAAATGGTACAAAAGTGAAACATAAAGTTACAGCAGGATATTATGCAACTATTCAGCATTTACTGGATGAACTCAATAAAATTACACCAACCATACAATTCGCATATTCCAATACTGTACAAATTACGGCGACGGATATAATTCAAACTGTACGCCTATCTCCCCTACTCGCATTACAATTAGGATTCGAACCAAACATTAACATATTAAAAAAAGGAATCATTCAAAAACAGCCTTACTTGAGTATTGGATATCCGCAGCAAGTGTTTGTATATACGGATCTTATTCAACCACAGTATGTTGGCGATACAAAAGCACCCCTACTCCGTATTGTTGCCATGACGGATACGAATCATGGAAAAGTCCAAACCATTACCTTTCAAAACGTTCATTACTTTTCATTATCCAGATTAGGTTTTGATACCATTGAAATCCTACTAAAGGACCATGCAGGGCGAGATTTGCCATTTGCAACTGGAACGTTGACGGTGACACTTCACTTTAAACGTCTCTCCAAATGAAAGTTAGAACATATCGTGGTCGCGGAATACCTTATTTCGCAGGACCTGTTTACCAGCGCGGACATGGAATAGGGAGTTTATTTCGTGGTCTTTTTCGTTTTGCCATACCATTTATTAAACAAGGCGCAAAAGCAGTAGGGCGGCAAGCCTTACAGACAGGAATGCAAGTTGCGGGGGATATGCTGGAAAATCGTCCCGTTAAGGAATCAATCAAAGCACGCGTTCACGAGGCTGGATCGGCTTTAAAGACAAAAGCTGCAAATAAAATGACTCAGTTGCTTACTGGAAGTGGTCGCAGACGGGCACGTAAGCGAAGAGCTCCTGGTCGTGTTGGTCCACCTCGAAAAATAAGCAAAAGACGCCATACTAAAACACGCGATATCTTTAGTTAATCATCATGTCGTTCCTTACACCCGGCAGTAAAGAATGCTGTACCAATGAATTTGATTTGGTATCTGTACCCATGACACAAACAGCCATTGAATCCTCACGCATGGTCGAGTATCGGCCTATTTCCACATTAACATCAGAAGGACCTATTGAATTTGTTATTCCCGGAGACACTGCAGAGTATATTCATCCGGCATACCTCTACCTTTACGTTAAATGTAGAATTCTCCGTGGTGATGGTACCAATCTTCATGTAGCAGCGGCAGGACCTCCACCCGTTGCAGCCGATGTTGTCGGACCCGTTAATAATTTCCTCCATTCGCTATTCAGTCAAGTAGATGTTGCCTTAAATGACAAGTTGATTTCATCTTCTAATCGTACATAACCTTATCGTGCATATATCGAAACCATTCTCAATTATTCCGAGGATGCTACATCCACACATTTAACCAGTGCATTATGGTATAAGGATACTGCCGATCAATTCAATACTTTAGGCGATGCAAACACCGGATTTCAAAAACGTGCTTCTTATGTTGGTGGCAGTGCTCCCTTTGAAATGTTTGGACGCCTGCATACAGATGTTGCAGGGGTCGACCGTATTCTCCCTAATAAGGTTACTCTTCGCGTAAAATTGTATCGTAGCAAAGATACGTTCTGTCTTATGGCAGGGCAAAATGAAAACTTTAAGGTTGAGTTAAAGGATGTTACACTATATGCCCGTCGTATGGATATATCAGCTGATTTGGCTCTTCAGCTAAATAGCTACATGCTCAAAGATACTGCAAAATTACCATTAAAGCGAGTTGAAACTCGTGTACATACCATTCCTCAAAATGTATCAACATACAATCTGGATAATTTATTCCTGGGTAATGTGCCTAAAGGCCTTGTCATTGGATTTGTCTCAAATACTGCATTCAATGGTCGATATGATCTCAATCCCTTCCATTTCGAACACTTTGATTTAAATCATCTTCAGGTTCAAGTTGGCTCTAAATTTTATCCACCCACTCCCTTAACTCCAAAGTTTGCAGACCGTTTGTACCTTCAAAGTTATTACACCTTGTTTTCTGGCACTGGTTTTTTCCATCAAAATGCTGGCCATACCATTACCTATGATGATTATCCTCAAGGGTATACATTATATGCTTTTATTCTGTCTCCTGCCAATACGCTTGATGATAGTACTTGGGATGTTAAAGATTCTCCTGTAAATTTGAAAATTGGATTTGCAAATCGACTTCAACATTCAATCACTTGTATTGTCTACGCACAATTCGATTCCCTGATCCAGATCGATAAAGATCGCAACATTTATACTGATAATGCTATTTAAAAACATACCTTTGCCAAATACCTCAAATCTATGACATCTATATAAGGTAGCAATAACATTGTATTCACCTCAGTCATTCGTGGGACGTCATGAAAAGAAATATTGTGCAATTCACAGCCTTTGACCAGGGAGATGGCGAGACGTAGGATCTTGTGGTTAAAGAGCTTGCCATTGTGGATCCCGATCAAAATACGTCGCAGTCGTGGATCTTCAAACCCCCATTTCCATTTACGGAGTTACCGATAGCCTTGAAGTATACCAACGATTACATCTCTACCCATACCATTGGACTTCACTGGGATGATGGTGATTTGGCCTATAGTGATCTTAAAACAATAGTAATGATTTATACTCAGGCCAGTTCAGTGTTGTGTACCTACGGAGAAACACGCCAAAATTTTCTCCAACGCCTTCTTGGCCGGCCTGTAATTAACATAGAAGATCTCCAGTGTCCTAAATATATAGATTTATGTTTTCCCGTATCTTCGTGTGTACATCCGCGACATCAGTTTGAAAAGTATCGATGTGCAGTGCGGGAAGCTAAAGCGTATGGACAGTACCTAAAATACTTGGACTTATCTCGTTATATCTTTCCCAGACGGTGTCCTACGTATATTCCAACACCGATTATCGACTCAGATGTGGACTCATAACATCATTGAAACTATTCTTTATGATTGTCTAAGTTCAACGGTATTCAGCGGTGTATATGCCATAGATACTCTTCCTGTGCAAGTAAAACACCCAGCCGCATTAATAATAAATTTAAGTCCTTCCAATAGTGGCGGCAGTCATTGGGTGTGCGTATATATTAATGAAAAAAGAATCGGCGATTATTTTGATAGTCTAGGAAATTCACCTTCTAGACCCATTGTGAAATTCTTACAAAGAAACTGTAAATATTATTATGTAAATAGTGTCCAGTACCAGCATGACCAGTCTGTCTTATGCGGACTGTTTTGTATTGTGTACATTTACTTTAAAGTTCGTAATCAAAATGTATTGAATAAATTTCATAAAAGCAACTTAAAACAAAATGATCATCTGGTACTCAACTATGTCAGAAAAATCAAAGCAAAAAATCAAAAATGTAAATAACTTTTCCATGTACCATGTAGTAGAGTAGTTTATTTGTAATAAAAACCTTTTACCTCTAATTTATTTTGGGTATCATTTCATGAAATAAAAAGCAAACACCATATCCTTGTACGGTGTAGTATAGATTTATTATCATGCAAGTACAATTTTACAAATGAATTGTAGATATACCATCCATCACTTTTGATGCTTGTATCTTTAACCAAAATTGTAGTTGCATACAATTACGCAGTGCGCATGCATACTCGTGCCCTGGCTGGTGGTAATTACAACATGAAGTATTGAGTTTGAAACTTAATGCGCGTAAGGCAGGACATCCCTGATCTTCAACATTCACAATGTTTTCCATGTGGAATAGTTTCCGTAATAATGTCATCTTTTCACTACCTTTGCAATAAAAGACGGAACCCATTTCACAACATTGTGAAACAATATGGCGGATGTGGGATATAGTATATCCATTCGTAGTGTCCCATTGTAACCCGTGCAAATTGCGAGTTAACCATTCGACTTGTCTCTGATATCCAACCGGTAAATCATAACTTTCACAAGGTAATTTTACCATACAATGAAATAATAGAGTTGCATCACATGCAACTAGACAAAATTCACGCATAATGTATTCATTCGCCGAAATTTTGAATCCCTGAAAATCAAGAATGTACTGCCTTGTGCTTAGTAAACCAGAACCAATAGGATTTTGTTGCTCAAGAATCAACGGTATTAACTGAGCAATACACTCTGGGTCTTTTATGAACTGATGACAAACTTTAAACAGCGTGTTTTTCCCAATATGAAAATGACCCTGTTGCCGAAAATGTTCATAATAGTCTTGAAAAATCTCCGGGTGATTAATATGAGTTTCGACATGTTGTGCGATTACTGTTCCTGTGTTCCATACATACATACACTCATGCACACTATGTAAATTACATTCACTACATTGAATTTGATTTTCTTTTAAATATGCACTTATAGTTTTCAAAATACACTTGTCCACTATATATTCGCCCTTACAATTCAAACACTGAGCCATAATTCACTACACCACAGGGTCTTCACGATGAGCACGGTCCTTGGCACGGAGTAATGTTACCATTTCCCAGGGACACGTTCTCAATATATGACGAATGCCCCAGTCAAAGTTTTTCTTCAGCGTAACTCCTGCTGGATGTTTCTCCAAATACAAGTGAAATAGTGTTTGTACAGTCCCTGGATCTTTCAGTATCAATTTCGTACGTTCTTCATTCAGTCTATTTATCTCGAAAGCTGAGGTATTTGGAAATGTATAGCCTCCATGATGTTCAAAGCAGATATGATTGCATGGAGTGGTACAGTTATTAAAGCACCCTTCACAGAGCATGGCATGGTCGGGAAACCAGTCCTCAATGATCGAGTATATGCAGGCTACGTCCACCCAGCGCGGAGAGCATTTGCAGGGCTCCTCTGTAGGCGGAGTAATAACAACTTCAGTAGCACTTGCCTTCGACATAGTTACGTGGAGACTGACGACCCTATAAGCAACATATATGCGTTATCAGACCGGAAAAGTCGGGGGGTGGCCGCTGTTTCCCACGGTCGGTCCCTTCAGGACCGGAAGCTCCATATGGTAGGGGTCACCAAAGGTCGTGAGAAACGTCAAAATTAAGATTAATGGGGCACAGGTGTTCAAATTTTGGTGGGGCGACTGCCACAAAAGAGACTTCAGCTACTTATTTATCATTGAAAAATAATCATAAAAGAAGCAAGTAAATGAAAATACTGATCATTAGCCTGACTGGTCGTTCGGTATAACTTACACTACGGCCATTACAGTTCAGTTAGTTGCCTATATCGGCCCAAGTATTATCTTTCACAAGATTATTGTCATAGTCTTTGTGTTGTAAGCTGTATAAGAATTCGTGCTGATGCACCAACATTATCAATTGCTCTTCATTCATTTTTGACACACAGCCTTGCTCAACAACAATCAACCACAGACTGGGCGAGGAAAATCGAAGGATCGCGACCGACAAACCGTGACCGCGATGGTTTGTCTGTAAGACGACACTGCCTGGGTATGGCACGAGCACGGCACTGCAAGTGTGAATTAAAAAAGACAACTCAATGCATTTTCAATGTCACAGTCTGAAAAGAAACTTCATGGACCACGGCACGGCACTGTATGTGTGAATTAGCCTTGGTGCCGTTCCCATGCCGTGCCGTGCTTTCTACACCAGTTCCCATTGTGGATTGCAAGGATCAAGATCTCATTGTGACCGGGATGGTTTCTCTTCAAGACGGCACTGTTGGGGCATGGCAGGGGCCTTAAAGATCACGGACCATTTCTTTGTCCCACATGTGAGACGTGACGTTCTAAGCTTCTTCGTTTGTGTTACACTTTTTCTTATTTTTTTCATATTTTTATTTTTGTATAGTCACTTGTTTTTCACAAATTTTGGCATTTTGTATTAAAACAATATTCTTGGTTTGCAGTTATATAAATTATGTATGTTTGTAATGCATATCTCTCAGGGTGTAGCATAAGTGAGTAATACACAAATATTACACATCACTTTTACCATACGCTCTTATTTTTCATAGCGGGCCATATTGGGAATACCACGTTCCCAATATGGCTCACTGGCAACATTTTAGTTTTCGATTTATTACATTTTTATACGTCATATCTAGGAAGCATTTTTTTTCATTTGTCCAAATAGTCTCCCAATTTGTTGGTTCAATCGATTTGCACGAATAAATAGTCTTTCTTAGTGAAAAAAAAAAACAACAAAGTTAAGGTGGACCATATTCGGTCCCCAAACCTTATATAATAAAGGAGAGAGAATGAAAAGACCCATTCACTTCCGACCTATTCGGTGAAGACAAATCAGGTCGTTCCTTTCAATTAAGTGCCTTCTCTCATAAGCACTTGAATATTCTATTCATGTTCCAAATATGCTTTAACCTATATTCTTCACAAATTTAAAATATTCGTTATTTCAAATATGTATTACTATACTCTGTTAGAACTGTAGTAATAATTACTAGATTAGTATATGTATAACTTACGCTACTGGGTATATGTTTAATAGAATGTATGCTATACGTTAAAAAAACTACTTAGTCATTTCTGCGTGAAATTGGTGTGCGCTTTAAAACATATTATCAAGGTGGACATTATAACAAATATTTTCTGAAGTGGTGGAAATCTATCCATACTTGTTCATGTATTTTTGTCGCACTCTAGATAATGTTGACATAAAATTTCACATTTTAATTTCACTATTATTATCATATATCTTAATTATAATGCATCTTCTTCCAAATAAGTGGGCATCTTTTACTGATGTGTTAGGTAAGATGCCTATTTTCAGAGGCCAGTTTAAAGACCTATACTTCAATTGTGTACACATTTAGCTTGATGGAATTCTGTCAGTATAAGCATGAATGTTCAGTATATATTTGCGCAAAAGTTTACTTTTTTTTTTAATTACTCTACAATTAATTTCTAAACCAAAATGTGTGACATCTTCCCTCAACCACTAGAGAGAGAGATTGATAGAGAAAGGTTTCGTAATTAAACTGTAGTACTTTGAAGAAATGAAATTCATAATGAAATTAATTATTCTGTTTGTATCTGTGAGATCCTAAACGAAGTTTGAGCCTAAGAAAATTCTTGTTTACAAATTTTACTACAAGATCTCGCTATTCTGTATTTTATCTTGTTCCTTCTCACTAGTCGTACGTACCCTTATTTCTCCAGGATGGAGAGGGTTATTTTATTTCTTGCACTCCCTTGCCTCCTTATATCTTGTAAAAGTGTTCATAAAACAAATGCTTTAGCCAGTAATAAAACGTTAATTTACACAACCATAAAACATGCCTGAGAATGACGTTTATTGTGACGTTGTTATTTTCTTACAGTACAAAAACAAATTGCTATAAACGAAAAAAAAATAAACGTTTTCGGTTATGGAGAGAGAGGGTAGTCAAAGACAAGAGGAAACCGGAACATTGATTTCTCTTTTGCTACGGAACACTAAGCAGGGAGGGTAAATACCTTAAATGCTACGTAAATTTACAACAGTTTTGTATTATTATTATTTTTTACAATGAAAGCAATGCATTTTCAAGACATAAAATAAGAGGGAAACATGTCTAATAAATACCATACTTTTTTGCATTTAAACAGTCCCTTTTTTAATTTCGATTTTTGCTTCTGTTAAGCCAACCTATCGTCGAATTAAAAGAGAAAGTAACTTTAAATCCTCATACATTCCTTTAATGTTTGGTAAAATGAAAGGATTGTTGTTGTTTTAGCGTTTTCCCCAAGAATGACAATCTTTATTTCTGTAGACAAAATAGGGTCCTTGATTTACATGTTAATACCAAAGAGAAGGAGATAAATACATTTATTTTACGCTAAAGGGTCATCAGATTCTCAGGAACACCATAAAAGATTCACCATTGGTCCGAGTAAATTCTATTACGGATCTTGGTGTGACATTAAAGCCCAACCTCTCGTCTGATATGCACATTAAGCGTATTATTAGTGAAGCTCACCGGAACCTCGGGTTTGTAATGAGATTAGGAAGCGTTTTTTCAAATATTAATGTTCTAAAAATTTTATATACAGCGTACGTTCGGTCAAAGTTAGAATATCCTGCAGCAGTATGGCATCCTAATACAAAGAAGAACACTCGCCAAATAGAAGTTATACAGTCTAAATTTGTTCGCTTTCTGACTTGCAAAGAAACAGGAATATATCCTAAGTTCGAAAAGTACTTGGATCTAGCAAACAAATACACATTACAATCTCTGGAAAGCAGAAGAGTTAATTTTCTATTATCTTTCTTACACAGACTACTACACAGCAATATTAACTCGGAAAGCTTATTGTCAGGAATAGGGTTGCACGTCCCGCACAGTGTTACTCGACCTCGTGATGCAGGCCCAAAGAACGAATGTATTAGATATATCGCCTATAAGGAGAATGTGCTCATTATATAATTGTATTCTTAAAACGTGTCCTGATATAGATATCGTAATGTTCCCTTTAGTTTTGATTTGGTAGAGTCCAAGATATACGGGATTGGTTTTTAGCCTTTAACCCTTTATTTACATACAAGAACAAAGTTAACAAAATTACCGTTTCGAAGAACACAGTTTACAGTTATCTGAGTACAAATGATTAAAGATGTTTTATTTAATAGTGATTAGTTAGAGGTTATAGAAAATAGGATGACACCAGTTCCTTAGCAAGCTGCGTGTCGGGAAGTTGTACCAGTTGGCGAATTGCGTACAGGAAAATATTAAGGTAAGAGTGCACACCAGTTCCTTGGCGAACTACGTGTGCGGATGACACCAATTCCTTAGCGAATTACGTGTCAGGTGGTTGTACCAGTTCCTTGGCGAACTACGTACAGGTTAAGTTAGGATTTATGTGTGAGAGTGCACACCAGTTCCTTGCGGAACTACCTGTGCAGGATAGTACCAGTTCCTTAGTGAACTACGCACTAGGATGCTCCAGTTTCTTAGCAAACTGCGAACGGTTGAAGGAGAGGAGCTGACCACCCGGGGGAAATGAGTGATGACTCTTGCTCTGTGCAGGTCCTTTTTAAAGGTGAATGTAGGGGTGGTTCCTCTTGTTTCTCCTACTTGACTCCAGCTCCCTCTGTCTTCCGTTATTTGCTCCATCTGGTGTTAGTTTGAGGAGTTGACCGTCGTCTGCTCCAATGTGTATGTATTATTTGTTTACTTGCATAACCACATGTTTGTTCTATAAACATGTGTGTTATTGTTTATACAATGTCCACGTGTTCGCTATACACGCTGGTCATTACGATATATTTAATATAAAAATAAGTCAATTTCATTCGTATATAAGGTAATGAATTGTTTTGACAGAATTTATCACTATGAATCTCCAAATATATAAATATGTGTGTGTAGAATATGACATGTATGTTGAACACCTCAACTAGGTATCCAACCTGTCGTGTTCAATAAATAAATTAATAATGTACTTATTTTAAAATATTTACACACGTCTTTGTTATAATTATGTTCGTTTTGTGCTCAGAAACTGTACGTAATGTGTACACCAAATGTGTTTTCTTCACCTTCTTTCTGCAGGTATTTTTGAACCGTTCTCTGGCCACCACTATAAGCTACAACATGATGAGCATTTCACGGTAATACCAGCAGAGCAGCGGTCCAGATCCGTGTATCAAGCTGACGTTATAATGGCTTGTACCAATCACAAGATGGCCGACGTGACGTCAATGAGCACATACAGGTATTTTGCAATCTAATGGAAACATTTATGGAAGTCGGAACATTTTGTTTTAATACGGTATTGGTCCACTTTCAACACGCAATACAGCTTGAGTTCTTGACGGAATAGACCGATACAAGTCCTAAATGGTGGTGAGTGGAATTTAAGGTCTAAATGAAAACAGCCCACAGAGGCTCGATGATATTCAGGTCTGGGGACTGCGTGAGCTAGGAAAGATGTTGAACCTCATCACTTCAGTATGCTCGTGAAACCACTCTTGAACAGAGCCAGCGGTGTGAATGGGGGGCCTTATCATCCCGGAATATGGTATTCCAGTCTGGAAATAAAGTTTGCAATATTGAGTGGACCTGGTTACCCAAGAGTCCTACAGTGCTGCTGTTACCTAACCGTGTAATGTAACAAGGGGGATGCCGAATACTATGATATAGAACCACAGACCATAATAAAGCCAACGCGATGTTTGACAGTCGGTCGGAGACAGTCCACATCGTATGCTTCAGAGGGTATTACTCAGACAAACACGTTTCTAGTGGCGAGCAAGAAGGGACGGGTTGCACGTCCGACGAGACGACAAGTTGCAGTCGTCCAGTTTTTGTGGGCATTGCACCATGCACGTCGCCTTTGATCATTCTTGTCTGTTACTAATAACTTGAGAATATCAATATTTCCATGTATACCCATTTGATGCAGTTCCCGCCTCATTGTTTTGGATGACGCTGGGGTGTTTAGGTGCAGATCAAGTTCTGTACTCACTTTATTGGCTGATGTTTTCTTCTGCGATTTCACAACCCGCTTCAAGGGCTGGCGGGTCCTATCCTGTACCTTCGTCTTTGGACCACTATTGTGCTTAGCCGACCCTGTTTTACTGTATATTGTGTATGCGGTCATGACTTTCAAGACTGTGCCTTGTGTTACACCGCATAACGTGGCTGTTTTGCTCGTATATGCTCCAGCTAGACGGGCACCCATAATTAGACCTCTTTGAACCTTCATCAAGTCGGACATACTGGTCACTCACTACAGCTGGCAACACTGACGGTGCTTCACACTAGTCGATTCTAGTGTAGAACAGCATTATCTATAATCATGGTAAGTTACACTTCATTCATTGCTTTTATTTATGAGAAACTGGCAAAAGAAAACGGGTACAGTTTTACTGGACCGAAGCACCAGTTCACCCTTAACCCGTTCTCCTGCCTCTCACACTCCTGCTCCGAAAAAAATAATCTCACATTCTGACTTCCTAAACTGTCCCCTCTCTTTTGGAACCAGTCCGGCGAATATCCCCGGAACTTGGTTCGTAAGGTTCCCTTGTTAGTTGTGTTTGTATTCAACATTCGCTCTTATTGAGTGAAGCGAATAGATAAAGTTATTTACTTAATTACTACGAGTTAAAATTTTGTATGATAGTGTAAAAAGATACATTGAGAGCAAAGATGAACTGTAGTAAAATAGTGAACACTGAACTGAAAATAGTTCTGATGCATACTGCCTTTGTCAGTCTATCATTTAAAGTTATTTCACTGTATGATTCCAACAGACATTTTTCATTTTTGTTTCACGGTTCAGTTATCCGCCATGCTTTCAATAATACTTTTCGCACTTTCCGTAAATACTTATGGAATATAGCAGATTCAATTCGTAGCATTCGGGAGGTCGTGGGTTCGATCACGATAGACCATCCTGACTGAGTTTTTTTGTCAGTCACACCAGGCAAATGCCAGGATGGCATCTTCAACGTAGGCCCTGACCGACACCTACCCGAATCCTTTCCCCTTCCCTATCCCGACCTGAACCTTAGATACTAAAAGCCATAAATAAAATTCAAATTCATATATTAGTATTCAAGATTTGTCATTTCTTTGTTAGCATATAGGAGTTCAAATTCCCTAAGTTTTAAGGTGCTTTGATATGGTATATTTGTATTTAATTATGGCAGACATTAATTAGCGGTTCTGGTTTCCTTGGGAAGAAATTAAAATATGTTGGCAGTTCCGAGGCTAAAACAATCCGATTTTTTTTTCAGTCAAGTAGGATAAAGACCCAGGGTATCTAAAAAGAAAATACCAATCCGTCAGAAGAGCAAAGTAATGCTGATTGACATTCATGCAGAAGTATGTAAGTAATGGGGTAGTATTTTCGGAAACGGTTTTGTTTACTTGTGAAAGTAAGATTACTTCCCTTTACTTTTACACCCCTCTGTAAATGGCGCTCTGTATTTTCTGTTCCTCCTACTAATACATTTTTCTCTACACATTCTAGCCCTGTACATTCCTTTCTCGAAAAGCTTTCGGATAGCTCATGTTCAAATTTGTATTCCGAGGTATTTATGGCCGTGGACTTGTACTTCTGAAGAGGATAATTTTGAACCTTTAATCATTTTGTGTAATAAGCGTATTTCTCTGGTTGTCAGCTTTGTCGGGGCATCAACTCTTTCACTGTTTGCGTATAGATTGGTTTATATCGCTTCATTATATACTTATACCATTGTTATTTTGCAGGACTTCTTCCAATGCTGTAATTTAGGAACATTATTTTTTTGCTTTTCGTACAATCATAGAATATGTTGTTTTTTTTCTCTCTCTCTCTTCTGCTGTTGATACTTTTCCTCTTTGCTTTATTTCTTGTTGCTACACACCAACATTGTCTCAACACTGCAGTCTTTACATTCAGCACGAAAATAATGACTGTTAGACGTTGCATGACGTAATGATTTGTGTCACGAAATCTTTTCCTGTTCATTACTTGGTGTATAAATATTTACAGGCTGCTACAGTACAACTAAGAACGTGCTTTATTTTTACGTTATCCAGAAATCATGTATTTTATTTTGAATTTAGTCTATTTTATACATTCTTATCACTGCAATAGAGCATACATGCTATTACTTACTTACTCTATGGCTTACGGAACTCGCAAGTTCATCGCCACAGTAACAAACGTTTGCCATAGGATTCTATCCTGAACATGAAGCATACAAGCTATAGTCACGACTATATTTAACAGTATATAGTTTTAAATCAATGCTTAATTCTAGAATTGGTTTTGTATCAACACTTACGTTTTCATGACTAGAGCATTACGTAGAAAAATATCTGAATATTTTTGATAACGTTTTTCATTTAGTATAAAATAATTAAGTGGATTTGACAATAAAATTATGAGCCATTTTTATTAAAATCAGTTAGATGTAGTTATGCAGAAAGGAAGTTTCGCACAAATTTGCCCATTTTGAGGTAAAAACATGGATGGATTTAGGAATGTTAATCTTAATATTCACAGAAAAGATCCCAAGCTTTTAAACGCTAGTTTGAATTTTATTTAAGGAATTTAGGAAACGTTGGCTCTAGCCCAATGAGTGATGATCGGAAAATTGGTGGAATAATGAATATAGGAGGAAATGGAACCCATGAAACCCCACGCACACGGTGTTTGTCCATCACAAAGCTCCCATGTCATGAGCTGGGATCGAAGATCCCAAACAGAAGAGGTGAGCACTCTACCACTGAGCCTCCAGGCCATTTATTGTGTATAATTCATTTCAAACAGTAGGATTTATAAACTCCCTACCTGACATCATTCAATGCCCTATACAATGGCGCCATGGTATGTTAAAGAAAGCACAGCAACAAACAACTGTGTTAATTCAACACTTCCCAGGGCGATCATGCACTTATTTGTATTAAATTAACACCAATTGTTGCGTGTTTTCAGTGATTTAACACTTTAACAGTGCTACTCCGTCCAATGTGTTGAATCAGCACTGCCAACATATCCCTTGTGCTGATCAATGGAAATCAACACCGTTTGTTGTGTTGATTTAGTACAAAAAATGGTGGTCACCCTGGGACACCGAAAAGTGTTGAATTAACACGGTCATTTTTCGCTGTGCAGTAAGAGTTATTGGCTCAGTTAACGGGGTAGAAAAATCTGATTTACGTGTGGGAAAAATATACCGCCGAACCAGCATTTTACAGCTTTCTGGGGACGTGAAAAGTGCATTGTATATTGCTATTAGCTGATTGAGTTAAAGCGCTGGTTTAAAACCAAATTATCCGAAACTTAAAAATAAATTTACTTCAACTGCTGTCAATTAATATCAAATACGTTTCCGTAAGTTACGTTTTGTAAAGTATCCATTATTAAAGTCATTAGTTGGGCTTCCTTTTCTCGTATACACAGATTAATTGCTATAGATAAAAGTCACCGCAAAATAAAAGAAAAAAATAATCGTAATGTTATTGGAATATGTTCGAAAACATGCCACATTCACGGTTTTAAATTATACTATTGTTATCTGTCTGGCAATAAATCCGAGCCTTATCTAGGCTGCTTTCATTTCTTTTCCTGTCACAAGTAGAAAGGACTGTCTCATTTTCCAGGTATTTCCTGTGACACTTCTTTCGATATTGTAAAATTTATGTTTCTTTCAAGCGAACCAACATGTTATCTGCAAAACGGTAAAAAAGAAATTAATATTTCTTTTTTTTTTATCTAGGTGGTCATCATATTATATTGGTTTTTGTAGTTTCCTTCCGTGAGAACAGGAAATATTTTTGTCCCTTATTTAAAGTGTATTCAATAGAAGTCGCTCAGCGGTCGTAGATCAGTATGTATAGTGTTATTTTTGTAGTTGGTAGGTTCTGGGTTCGCGCCCAAAAGCGATTATTCAAGCTTTCCCGAGTACCGTCCCCACCAGCACACATACGTGTTTTCAACGTTGATTTTAGGTTCATTTCGTTGATTAACCGTTATCGGTTGAAAAATATACGTTTATTTTTAAATCATATTTCAACAAAGACGTCATTTCGTTGATAAGACGTTAATACAACGTGTATTCAGTATGTTATTTTCAACTATGATTAATGCGTGTCTTTTTAATGTTATTTCAAAAAATAATTAAAAACTAATTGAATGACACAAACTAATTTTGGTGTTCTCATGTACACGTTGAAAACAGATTGAATTTTAAACCATATTTCAACGAAGATAGAATTTCGTTTACACGATGTTAATGTGACGTACGTTCAACTATTCCTAGATTTCGTTTCACAGTTGCATTTCTAATTTAATCGCTTAAACATTATAATTAAAAGCAAATACAATGAAAAACTATATGTTTCATGCTTTCAATTGCATGTTGAAAACAGGTTGAATTTTGAACTATATTTCAACGAACATTTAATTTCAACGATACACCTAAAAGAGTAGTGGACTCTGCAGATGGATTCTTGGCTAAGCAAATAGTTCGCGTCGTGTAATCAGCCGAGAAAGTTGCCTTCTTAAAGCGCAGTGCGAGTGAACGAGAGAGAGAGGGCGCGTCCCTCAGCGAGTGTGTAGAGTTCTTTACTCTACCAATCTACAAATGTTAAACAGTTTTCAATAAATTTCTAGTGAAATGCAAACTATGCAACGTGAAAATACAACAGTGATTGGCACACATCCATTGGGGTTTCGTCCAAATACTATATCTATTCATGAGAGTAGATTTCTACAACATATATTTTCACCGGACCAAGTGATTTCGATAGAATATTCAAGTTACAAGAAACAAATTTTCGTGAAACTAGCGAACAAAACTATCTTAGAACAGACATTGTTGCAGCATAAAGACATGTTTAAATATGTTGAAAACGGTATTGAATATGTACTGAATGTTGACGCAGAATGCGGAAATAAATTTACTACCCTCGCGTCAATTAGGGTCTACCCTAAAAAATTTCGTCACAGCAAGTACAACATTTTTTCCAAGACTACGGACTAATTCAAAGCATAATCCCAATTTCGTTCCCCAGTAGTCATAGGTAACCTATTTACTAGGTAACATAGTCTGCTTTCCAGTAAGAGCCACTTGAGATTTTCATTTGTTTTGTTGTTCGACTGTAGGTTTATTTTATTTTACACGTTACTTGCACACTTCCAGAATAAGTAAATCAATTAACTTATTATGTATTTATAAAAACAACTGCTGCCAGACGGCTTTTCGTCTGGATGAGACGTGGTCAGCTCCTCAGCTTCCATTGCCGTATAATCTAGGTTTTTTAGACCAGAGTTCGCTGCCTTTTTATTCAGATAACTCCCCAGTAGTCCTCATGATGCTGAGTCAATACTGAAAATCTGGAGTCCCTCAGTGGAGTATTTATAATTGTTACAAAAGTTATAAAAATCTAAAAAAAATTATCTTCAATTTATTTTTCAGCGTTGGAGCACAAATAAATTTTGTATGAATTAATGATATTTGGTTGCAAGGTGGTGGGTAAATTTATGAAATTTGCTTGTAAATTTTTTTTTATAATTTTTGTATGTGTATGTGTTCAGCTATATATATGCATATCATTTACAATGACCTGAAGGGGTCGACATCAGATCTTTGCCAAACTGACTTACTGGATGTTGAATCTTTTCAGGAATTTCGATCTGGATCTCTGAAACGAAACATCATCTAGAGAAGTCACTTCCGATTTTCATGGTGAAAATCTAAAAATCTGGGGGAAGTAAAGGATGACCTGAAATCGGCGTCTTTAATACGTGTCCGTTATTATCAATTTTCGACGTCATATTTTGTCTAATTATGGACCTGTAATACTACGTCGAGATCTGGTATCTTGCTGACGTCCATTACACGTAAAAATACGTCTAAAAGCATGTGAAATTTGCGGACATTTGGACGTGATTTGGCACGTCGGAACAGGTCATTTATTGACGTCAACTTGGTCATTTTTCGACAAAAATAAGTCGTCAATAATAACGTCAGATGGTTGCCTGGGATGAATGTCGTAGCAGATTTTTAAAAAATATCGCGTTGGCTCGCCATTGTTTCCTGGAGGCGCCGTTTAAGTTTTGACGGCGCTGTACTCCAGGTTCAAATGTTTGGCCATGCTTACGACCGTTCTCGCACAGTACAAACGTACATATGTTCGTTTTCACACCGCTTGATGGCAATGCATTAGTTAGATTTAAAAATTAATTAACTGTTGAAGAATCTAATAAAAATAGAAATTAAAAACTGAATAAATTCGGTAATACAATTCCCTAAGGGCTCAAGGTTGCCGGGTGTTTCATTGTCGACCTTAATTTCGTTTGGTGCCAAATTATTAGCTATTTTTTCTTTAGAGAACAAAACCCGTCTCTTGCATATACTACGGGGGGATGCTCGGGATTTTTTCCCCTGGCAAATAAGTTTCCCTCCCCGACAAATTTATTTTTCGTCCCTGCCAGGGATAAATTTATCCCAACTAGAAGATGTTTCGATCAAGATTAGATAGAAAATCGAAACATTTTTATTTGGCAGAAGTTGAAACTATTTTAATACAAGGATATATGAACTTTTGCTGGCAGTTAAGAACCGTATTTGGAAGTCATTTCTTTTGTGATGATTATGAAATAGCTTAATGTGAAAGATTTAGTATCATTGATTTGATTTGGTAACCTCTTATTGGAAAATGAGACTCTCTATCCGCTGGTCTAGTGGTTACCGTGACTGCTGATCGTGTGATTCCGGGTTCGATTGCCGGCTCTGCAAAGAGATTGTTTCCAAAGCGAGAGGGTCTAGAACGGTGTCCACTGCCCACCCAGAGATGCAATTGGGGAGCTGCTGTGAATAAAACACAGTGACGATCACAGTTGAGAGCTTCGGCTCTCCTGTCTGAATACGTTTGGTCAGCGAGCAGTAGACCAATTCTTCCCTTCGAGAGAGGCCTCATCCAGTAATAGATTGAATATGGCTGTGAGTTATATATATATATATATATATAACCTTTCAAAATCCGTGCGTTATGTTTTATTCCCCCTGGCTAAAAAGTTTAATTCGCACGCTGTTTTGCCTCATATATGTTTAAATGTTATGAAGGTTTATTCGAACACTCCAAGAAAGCATTTTCGCTACTGTGTAGAAACTTTAAAGCGATTTTTCTATTTGTCTAAAGCTTTTACACCACTCGAAGCCTGCGGATTGTATTGTCGTATCTCGATACGGCAATGATATCGAACTAACTACTACGGAACTTTAAACAAAATACTACGCTGTAATACGCTAAAAACCTTTTTAAAATCCTAAGATATTACTTTGTTTGAAATCCTAAAACAAACAATATAACCTAATTTGAGTTTTTTGGAACCTACAAAAATTCGGAGCTTGGTGATGATAATCGCTGTATTTGTACTTACCATGAGATATAATACAGTTAGTCGATCTATGTAATAGGAAATGGATTTCCCCCTGGATTTGAGTTATGGAATATGCTTCTAGTTTTTAATGGATAAATCAGGCATGATATACGCATGCCTATGTTTCGTTACGCATGAAATACTATCCGAGAAACTTGCTTGTTAAGGGGACTGACACTTCTGCAATTCTTAGTTTCAGATGCATCTTACTAGAGTTTTGCCGGGCCAAGTAAGATGCTTTGTACCACACTCCATTCAATCCAATATCACGAAAGAGACAATTTCAATCTTTTCTAGAATGGACCGTAGTGTATTGATGTACAATAGACCCTCATCGCTTAAGGTCTCATTACATCGGGATAAGAAATCTAATTCCTTTGAGATTTCTTCCGGCAGGTTTTATTCCAAAGGCGATGACTCCCTTCCCGCCGTTGCCCTCGATGCAATGTCACAGACCTAGTTAAGTGCAGAAGTTTTAAATGTCAAAGACGATACCGACTGGAGTTTCAATGTCGGTATCCCTCCCGTCCGAACCCTCTTTTACAGTAGCATCTTGAATTGTCAGCGGAATACCCCCAGGTCTCTCATGGTAATCTGTCCTTATGGCAAATCATCAGAGAGACCAGGGAAAGAACTCTCCTGACAATGCTGGATGTTTCGTCACAAGCAGAACCGTACCAAAAGTTAAAAAACTAAAGATATTTCTTAGTAACAGCTGTTTCTTATTGCAGAACAATCATGTGTCAGTGGAACAGTTCAACAATACTTAATCTTATTTTACATTTGATTTATAGCAATGATGTTAGAGTAATAACACAAAGAATTTATTGCAATTTTTATTTTCAATTTTTAATAATATGTTAAAGTAGCTGCAGAGAGGCTGTGGAGAACATGGATTGAACATAAACGCAAAGAAAACTAAAAGAAGTGTAATAGGAACACATGGATCCACAGCAAATATCAACAACAATGGAAGAGAAAAGGTAGAACACCTATCCGGTTTCAAGTATCTGTCAAATATTATTACAAGTGAGAATATGAAATACGAATAAATAACATCAACAACGAAACATAGACATGAAGCAGAAAGAATCAAGTCAGAAGATGCTGAATGCAGAATTGTTGAAGAGAGTAACAATACTGGAGGAAATAAAGAAAGAGAAACTGGTTAGAGCATTAGCTGAATAGAGATTGAACATTAAGGGATATAAATAAAAGTATGATCAGGAAAAACGAGGAACAAGACGAATCCAACACCTAGACAATATTAAGGAAGATAAATCTATGCTGAGGCAAAAAAGGAGAGTGCTGAATAGAGAAGGCTTAATGCGAGTTGAAATACAGCTTTCAGTACAACATTAATAATAATGATGTTGACTCCCCGAATCAAGTAAAAAATGACATGACCTATCGCTACTACACTGATTATAATAATGATATAAAATTTGTGCTTACTTTATTTTTTGTTTCCAGTTATTTCTCTAGTAATATCCTTGAAATCTTTCCACCATTTCTTTGCAGTTTTACTTTATTACCCATCTTCTGTTTGCACGTTAAATCAATAGTCTATGTATAGATGCCACATCGTTCCAATTGAAATTTCACTGTTCTTCTTTGCCTTTATATAATGCACTCTCGTCGGTGTCTTCTTATATGACGTGAACTGTGTAGATATTGCGCCGTTCGTTCCATGTTAGCTAAGATTCGTATTCCAAGCACATTTGATACCACCTGATTTATAACAGGATCAACTGTCAGCTTTGATAAACTGCAACACTGCAGAGGGAGTGAGAGACCGTATTTGCGATGTAGTGCTTTTTTTTTCCACCGTGAAGATATCGTTCAATTAATTTCAAGCATATGTATTTTAATAATAATAATAATAATAATAATATAATGTTTTAAATAATTTTAATAGAAAGCAGTTTTGAAAATATTTTGTTTTTATGCCAGAGTGCGATTTACGGCCGGGGATGGGGGGAACAATCCCCCTCTGGAATGTATTTGGCCCTGTCTGCTAACTAGAATTCGCTATCCCAGGGGGGATGAAATTGTCTCTTTCTAACAAATATAGCTTTCTTTTCACGAACATACAATAACACTGGTAAGGTTGCGTGCTCTAGTTATCAAAACAAAATATATGTTGTGTAGACAAAGTTTTCATTGCTGGTGTTACAGCTAGTACTTCCGAAAAGTTACATGACAAAATCACTGACCACAGTTAAAGTTCATCACACAAGATAGGAAAGTAACCAAATTTCGCCTAGCAGCCTAATTTCACCCACACAAGTTTGAAGTTTCTCTGTTGGTATGAGTTTGAAATTGTCTGAGTCGATTGCCAAGTCCGAAGTAACGCGCGAACAACAATCTCTGAAGATTTAAAGGGTGTGATATGTCTCGTGGCCTTTTGTAGCTTTTCTCCTTAATTGGAGTTTTGCAGTGGTTCCCACGTTGTCTAAGAGCTTCAGCAACTGTAATCTTTATAGTAGTAACTATACGCGTGCTTGGTGAATGGTAATTGGGCTATAATATATACGTTGATAAGTTTGGCGGGAAAAAGCTTTGCCCTGGTGTGTGGAGAATCACATTTTAGTGTCAAGGGAGTCCAAGTTTCAACCACCTGATGGGTTTAAATTTGCAATCCCGAAATTTAACACGATGTATTGTATAACGTGAAGAAAGTGAATTAGTTTAGAATAGCAGAGAACAAACTGCAATTAAGTAAAAACCGCGCAATATATTTGCTATTTGACACTTATATTGTCACATCTAACACTGCGAGAGAAATTCGAAGAGAGACAAATAAGCTACTTCGTAGGAGCAAAGCTAAAGGACTTTATTTATCAAGCAGAAATGGCAAAGTAGATGACCACTGAAGTTATACATCAACAAGCATCAAATCTATCACTTATTACGACACAGAGTGACACATTAATGAAAGACTGTACTTCCAAGAAAACATGGATGAAAAGTGGGTTGGATGTATAAAATGTCATATTTAGTTTCATGAAAACTGTGTTGGTAAAAAAGAAAAAGATCCACTTTTCCCCTGTGATATTTGGCTGAAGTAACTAGAAAGTTGTTTGAACATAAAATCTACTTCTCCATATTTCGTGTTTTGAACTTATAATGAATCAAAGTTTTTCTACTGACAGCCTTTTCTTTAGTTTAGAAAAATAACACTCGTATTGTTATGCATACATGTATAATTGTTCATAGTATTCCACTTTATATTGTAAGCATTTTTTTTTTTTTAATTTTTATGTTTAAGTCATTCTTGCTATTTATGTGACAGCAGGCAGTGGGAAAAATTTGCACCCATTTTCTCAAAAAGCCAGAACTTTGTCTTGTTTTGGAAAATGCTTATTTCTCGTGTTGTATAGATGAAATTATTGTCGAGTCGCAATTGTACTTTAACGTTTGTAAGAGTTAATGCAATACTAACATTCTTGTTATGAGAATTACAATAGATTTTATGAACATTCAAAAAACATGTGGGGAAAATGTGGTTACTTTCCTCTAAATGTTTGGAAATTTTAGAGAAATAAAAACCAAAACGAGCCGACAGTCGTATCAAAAGTAGCTTGGCTGTTAGACGATGGTCTGGGAAATGATAAGGTCTGTCGTAAGGGTCATGGGAAAGTCAGAGTGTTCTGGTCTCAAGAGGACAAAACCTGCAGGGACCCTGATAGTTAACCTATGAACTTTGTATTCATTTGCACCTCTCAATCGCTGAAAACAGTGAAAGTCTAGAATAGATTCTGCACCTTCAACAGTTCTGAAATTAGAGTTTCGCTAACGAGAACAGGCATTTCAGGAAAGTGTAATCTATTCATGGCAATGCTTTATTCGGAGTTAGAAGCCAGACTCTTGCTTTAGAAAGAAGAACACCCTTTAAAATCTGCCTAGCATATACAATCAAGCGATACATAGCTCTTTTATTCAAAATTGTCCTCTATTTTAAACGTTAACGTGGCATCCGACTACATTTAAGGCTGTTTATTACGTAAAAATTCCAGTACATATTATATTTCAAAATTCATATCCCGAAAATATCGAAAGTATTGCCAATCTTTTAGCAAAAGGACCACTGTGACTAAATAATTATTACTTGTAGAGAGAACGGAAAAATGTTTACAGTGTCTACGGTAATATTACAGTCAACCATACAGTGCTGAATCTCGGAAGAAAAGGAATTTTTCCATTTGCATGGGATAGCGCGAATTTGAGCACGTTAATTTTGTACTATTATATTCTGGACAAGTTGAATCTTAGACCCAAATTATCATAAAATCATCAGAAGTGTTGTCAATGATATTCCAGTAAGTCATGTTACAAGTAAACAATATCAAGTACTTTATCCTCCCTACCCCTGGAAAGATAACCTAATTCGCACATTGACAAGAACCCCTTCAGGGTAAGGGGAAGAGTGACGCAAGAATTCTACTCACAAAAGAAGTTATATCCATTTTGCGAGTGACTTTCTTTCTGTCGCTATGGCGGAATTGCTTCCTTTGTAATAAAATTAAGAAACTTAGTATCCTCCCTTCCCCCCACAGCGACACAAAGAAAGTCACTCTCAAAATGGATATCACTTCTTTTGTGAGTAGAATTCTTGCGTTACTCTGTACTGTACTGATATCACTTATTTTGTAAGGCTGCATATTTTTTTTAAAAAAGTGCATAGTCTTTATACAAAAGGTAGATTTTGGACCATGGTAGGCTCCGTATCTCGAAAACGCTTTCTCCTATAAAAATTAAGCTTCGATTTACCCCAGCTTGTTGGGGCCCGCAATTGACGCCCCTAAAACCCCAGTAACAACCATTTGGGCTAAACCATAAAGACAGACAAACTTTTCTATGATTTGTGAAAATTCTGTGATTGGGCTAAAAAGGTCATAACTTTTGAACCCCTTCACCGATTTTGACGTGTTATACACCGTTTGAAAGGTATTGAAGCGTAGAGTAAGATTCCACAGGTTTCGGCCGCTTATATGGTTTGGGGCAAGAGATATCACTAGAAATGTGAAATTCTGATTTTTTTCTTCAAACCGTCCTAGGGAGTCCTAGTGAGGTCCTACCGATCCATTTTTTTCTGTGTCTTAGTATGGATAAGAGCTTTCAAATGAAAGTTCAAGCATCAAAATTGGGCTTATAGGTCACTAGATTCGAAATTAGCTGTGTATATGTGAGTGCCGCTAACAGACTCTTTCCTTAGCGTCACTCGAATAAGTATCACCCGTTCTTCGTGATAAATACTATTTAAATTTTTAGTGTTCCTTCTGTTTACTATTTACCTAATCTAAATTAAAAAGTACAATATGAACAGACGAATTACTCAGAAATCAAACATGTTTTTCTTTAAAGCGTTATTATAGCTTGTGTTTTTTCCTGCACAAGCTACACAAGCATTAGCTTTAGTTGGTTTTAGTATTGAGTCTAAAGTAAACTCAATTTTGTTTGTTCCAATTCTTGTTATTTTACACATCACCCGTTTCATTTTTCTTTCTGTAGCAACTGTTTTCTCAGAAGCTAAACAGAAGTGTTTTTTTTTTCGATAGCGTTGATTGGATTTATTTCTTAGATAAGGAGGAAGAAAAACACGTTTGTTCGTTGCACGTGTTTAATTGTGTTCACCAATGGATGAACAACGTACACTGAAAATAGTCCAGAAAGACGGAATTCTGGGAATTTTATTGTTGCAGACGCTTGTTCCATCTGTCTAATATAACCGTGTTCAATTTACGTAATATGAAACACGTTTCACTAACATGTGTCTCTAGGAAGAAAATGATTAGATTCAGCAACGCTAAATAGAGTACCACTCGTAAACAGTAATCAAAGTTCTTTCTTTCTCTCTCTCTCTCTCTCTCTCTCTCTCACACACACACACACACACACATACTTATATGTATATATAGGGTGGACCAAAAAAGACAAAATATTCAATCTTATTGTCCAAGTTGATTAAACTTGTCTATTTATCTTATAAAAGATGTGAACAAATTTTGAGCGTATTTGGATAATATTAAGAGGTCGCTCCAATCACAAGAATTTTTCTAAACTAACATATGTTGTGTCATCCATGCAAGATATACGTATTTGTGGAATTAGAATTAAAATTAGAGCAGTAAAAAACAAAGGAAGTTAATAAAATAAATGTCAAGCCAGAGTTTGAGCAACTTAGAATGATAAGTCCTAACGAAATATTAAATTTTAGGTAATTATTAATGACATGATTTTAAATGAAGGTTCAGACGTTTATTTCATATGTCATAATTCACGTTTTTAATTAATTTTACCAGAGGTAATTCACAAAGTAAAACTCTGAACAATTGATAAATCAACTCTGAAAAAAACAACAACAAAGAACTGAAAATTATAATATAACAGTTTAACACTTATTTCAAAAGTATTTCTTTCGAAGATTTTGGAACTCTGCCAGTGCATTGCTACTACTCCAAGAAGGTATTACTTTTGATATCTTCATCTTTAATTAAAGCCTAGTTGTATATTTGTATTAAACTTATTGTACGTTGCGCAGTATCATTCACAACGTTCATTTTCGAATATTTCTCTTGCATCTCGAGAAATACAGAATCTCTTTTCCATTGACTTCTTCCCATTCATTGTCCATTAAAACTAGAAAAAATGCAATAATTCTTTCTGTGACAAGATCTTCTAATTTCACTTCAGTTAATACAAAAATACATTTAATTAAAAGCGTGAATCATGACATAAATTAAACGTCTGAACCTTCATTTAAAATCATGTCATTAGTAATTACCTAAAATTTAATATTTCTTTAGTAGGACTTATTATTCTAAATTGCTCAAGCTCAGGCTTAACATTTATTGTATTAACTTCCTTTGTTTTTTACTGCTCTAATTTTAATTCTAATTCCACAAATGTGTCTTGCATGGATGACGCAAAATATGTTAGTTTAGAAAAATTCTTCGGTTTGGACAAAATTTGTTTACATTTTTTATGAGATAAGTAGACAAGTTTAATCAACTTAGACAATAAGATTGAATACTTATTTTTCTTGGACCACTCAAATTTTTTATATAGAAATTCGTGGGAAATACGGGCTAATTCGACCACATTTTCCGTTACATTTGAACACATGTTCGGGTTGACGTGCTCAATTTCTACGTCAACGTTTTTTTTAAAAAAAAAACTGTTGAATCCTTGTGGGTTTATTAGCGTCGACTCGTAACTGTAAGTAGTACCATACAAAAGGGGGCCAATTAACCACCATATTTTGACAGTATTCAGCCTGACAAAATATGTCCATTAGAATTATTTTGGTTCACAGTATTTTCTTGTAGCTATTTCGTTAATCAGATTTTGCGACGAAGATTCAATCAAATCTTTCTTGAAACATTGAGTGAAGTAAAAGTTAGGCTAATCCACCTGCGACCTGCGTACACCAACTACGCAGAGAGCGAAACAAAGCAAAGCAAAGCACACAATAGAGGCTTAGTTCAACACCTGTTGATTCGCTTTGTCCTGCTAGTTTGGTTTCCTAGTGTGCGACAACCCTAACGGAGGTCCCTGGATTTTCACCAACACTTTCTTGTACAGCATCACAATGTGGTTTGCGTACCTACTGTACTAAGTGTGTCAGGTTTGCCATATGTTGCAATACCGGTCTATATAGTGTTGCAAAAATTGTCATCAAACACAATATTTGCCTCGCTCAATGCACATAGTACACGCCAAATGAAATTTATTATATTTTTTGAGTCTTCACCACAGAGAGACGACTCATTTTCATAAAATATTTTAATCACTAAACAAACATGAAGTACTAAACTTGCCATTATGGATCGTCAGAGTCCGAACAAAACGGCAGTCACATCATAATAGACGGCAAACACATTAGAAAACAAATGAGGCGGAGTCCAGCCGCTGAACTGTGCATATAAGCTACAACCAAGTTTAAGCAGCGAGCATTCTATTTGGATTATCAATATTCCGTTGAAAAAATTGCGTCTAGACTTTCCCAACGACACCTCGACCACATTTCTAGGCCTAATAGTTCCTGACTTAAAAATTGCCACCCTGTAGCTAAGAATTCGTCTGTGACCTGGAGAACACTACGGATTTGATCCTTGAACCCCGCCAAGACCTTTCTAATGACATCTGGAACAGCTTCATAGCCCATAGTAGTTCCTAAGTTATAAATGTTCCCTATCTCTGGCCTTGTAATGTGTATTATCTAAGCGGGTTTCAAATCGTATCGTCGAGACCTTTCCAACAACACTTCAACAATCTTCTTAGCCCTAGTATTTCCTAAGTTATAAATTGCCCCTATATATCTGGCACCGTTTCTGAAATGTGTGGAATCTGTATGGGTTTGAACTTGTCTCGCCGAGACCTTTCCAACGACCTTCCTATCCCTAGTAATTTTTGAGTTGAAAGTTATAGACAGACGGACGGAGAGAACTGTTATATAAGGCTTCACGGCACTTGCTGCTAAAGGCTAAAAAAACTAGCGACAAAACAAAATAGTGTCATTGTATTAAGATCACTCTGTAGAATGTGAACACCGAAGTACTTTCAACACAAAATCGTGCATATAACTAACAAACCACGAGTTTGAAACCAAAGCATTTCGATCTAAAACGTAAGGTGAAGGAAGATGACATATTTGATGTTTTTAATGGCGAGGGGGGGGGGAGGAGTTCATTTGTTATTCAAATAAGAAAAAAAAACTGTTGACCTCCCTTTACTAGATATGTCAGCTTGCTGACAGTGTTTATCTGTCCAAGGCTTTCTTTTTTGTTCTCAACACAACTCGTCTGGCGCTGACGTGTGTCAATAGGGGAGATAGGAGTGGGATGGGGAGGAGAAAGAAGAACACAAAACCCATTTATACCTGCCACCCACCTTCATATAGTCCCCTCTCTTCCGCTCTATATGCAATTTTCGTCATAGCATTAAAAAAACATTTCTTTTTGTTTTGCACTCTATTTTTGTAGATTACAATCAACCATTGAACACAATGAGCTCGTGTTCCATATGTGTTTTTCATGTGTACGTATATTTATAAAGAATATGGCAACAAAGACACACACACACAAGCATACAAAACACCCACACACAAACAAAGAGAGATGCAAGAATTGAGAGGAAACAGACAGATGATTAAGATGGGATGAAATAGCTCCAGTTTTGTTTTAAAAAAAAATAAAAATCGATCTTCATTTGTTTTCATAACGTTGATGCCATTTTGTTTATCAATATTGATGCCTGGGAGTTAAACAATGCCTGCGCACTTAATCCCAAGTGAAAAATACGTTATCCAAAAAAACAAATGAATGACTACGGATTCCTCCCCCTTCCCCCTCTCATAGAAATAGTAGTACCCATTTCCTCCATGCAAACTAACTCTACGTATCTACCAACACAGTTCTGCAGGTTGCTAAGTAATGAACTTTGCATGACATGACATTTAATGCAAGGACGCTACTGATTGCGGACATTATTTGCTGAATTCGGGAATATTATTGGTGTTCTAAGGCACAATTGCAAATTACAGCACCGTGTTAGCAGAAACAATGTTGTCAACATTGTATCTCATCTGGAATAGATCTGGAGAAAAACACACTGTAAGTTACAGAAGAGTACTCGAATACAGTTAACCACAGGCTGACACAGAAGAATAAAAACTTACGTTCGTTTTGGAACCATGTAATCAACGAATTCAATTCTACTTCGATGGATTTTTACCCACACTAATATTGCCACAGCATTCGTACCCTGTATGTGGATACTACGAACAAACAAATACAGTCACAATAAGCAATGGACACTCAGAGCTATAGGTTGCTGAAAAAAAAAAGATTTTCAAAGGAATGTGTTCCTATAAGACAGATGAGAATGGTTCTTTATGTATCGTTTATACAGTATACATCTGATGAGAATAATGCCTTAACTTTTTATTGAAACCTCGTATAAATGAGGTTTCTCGCTTCCATGGTGTATCCTGTACTATATTGTACAATATATGTATAATCCTCTTTTTCAGGTTATTTTCGGGTATCTGGGAGGAACTGTAACGGTTCGTATTTAGTTTTGTGTTTTATAGTTTCAATTTGTTTAAAGTAGTATTTGTATATTATTTTAAAATTTAAAGAATATGTTAAAAGAGATCGAAAAACAAACTGTTTAGGAACAGTAATACATTTAAACTGTTTTCGACTGTAGACCGAAAGTCTGAAAGTTCGGGACCACTGTACAAAATCGTAGAGCATTAGAAAAGAACTGAAATTATGATTAGCAATTCTAAAATGAGCTTTAAAACAGAAAGAACTTTTAATATTAATACAAATAATGTATAAAGGAAGAGATTTATCAATCCTGATTCACAATACAATCCTATGTATGATGCAGTTGTTCATATTGTGCTCGATAGATGGCAGCATAAAGTGTATTGTTTCGTGACTCAAAGACTAATCTTAAGAGTAAGAAAATTTTTTAATATGTTTTATGAAAACAAAACTTTATATTTTTATATCGTGTTTATATTGGGTTAGTGCAAACATTATGTAGGTATTCTTACCATTCCATTCAAACACTAACCATGAATCAAGGAAGTCACTAATTCCAGAATACTAATAAATAATATGGTATCCACTATTCTTCACGACTGTCTGTCATCGTTCAGGGAGCTCAGCGACCTCTCGGTGGTAAAACTACCGGTTTCTGGCCAATGAAATCATCAAGACAAGAGTTAGTAATCTGACACGAAATGCACTTGATAGTGCACGGAAGAGATGACAATTGAAAGGTCTGGGGAGTATGCTGGATGTAGTAAAATTTCCATTCGCAGCTCCTGAAGGACTATTTTCGTCGTGGTTGCGTGCGAGGTGTGGCGTTGTCCATCTGGAGAATAACGGAATGACGTCTTGCTAGTCGTTTCTCCGTCATAACTGCCCTGAAGGGGAGCGTTGAATTTACTGTCACATTCCTGGGGAGCAGCTGAAAGTAAATTATTTCTTTTTGGTCTCACCAAATGGACAACAAATTCTTCCGTGGATACAGTTCACTTTTCACACGAGGTATTTTTTTTTTCTGTTTGGCCTAATCCATTTTTTTTCCCCTGTGTGTGACGTTGATGTACAGGCACTATTTTTCGTTACCCGTGACAATTCTGAACAAAAAGGGTTTATGTTGTTGGCGAGCAGAGAGAGAGAGTAAGAAGTCGCACAGAGTAAGAAGTAACGTGGGCCTTCATTGTGCTCGTTGAACATGTGGGGAACCCACCCAGTAAGTTTCTGCACGTTTTCTATGAAGTGTAGGTGTCTGGCGACGGTTGTATGGTCAGAGTCCATGCACTGTGTGGCCAATTCCCATGTCGTTTGATGTGGATCTGCATGAATTACTAGGTTTAAACGGTCCTTATCACAGACTGATTTCCGTCCAGGACTTGGGTTGTCGTTCATGTTGAACTTTTTCTTGAAACGCGCATACTACTTTTACGAGTTGTTTCCCGTGATCTCGTTTTTATTCGTTACATATCTACCCATAAATTTATTTGCTTTCTCTATGCTCTCATTCTTAATTGAAATGTTTCTATTTCTTCTATATTCCGGCTAGTTGTTACGTATTTTTGTTTTCGCTGTGTTCACCTGTAGACCTATCTCATCGCATGCTTCATGGTCTGCCCATCTTTGTCGTCGCGATTTCATTATTCTTTCAACATTGGGTGAGTCGTACAGTCTGTGGAGTTCATTATGTAGTCCACCCCACTCTCCAGTCAGCTTGTTGCGTTTCGGCCTGTTACACATTTCTTTAAACTTTATTTTCAAACACACGTAATTTATGTATAACTGCTAGAGTCGTACTCCAACTTTCGCAACCGTTAAGTATTACCGTAAGAATAACCATTCTGTATGTTTTAATTTCAACTTTCTTTATATTAATCGCAAGGACAGGAGTTTTAGGACTGCACAGAAACAAGCGTTGCCCGGTGCTAAGCGACTTTTCATTTCGTCCGTGATCTCGTTCTTCCTAGTTCCATATGCTCCCAAGTATTTACAATTATTTATGTTCTCTGTCAACTTATT